>JBBPFP011249942.1:0-22571 GCA_037974795.1 Kaempferia galanga
AATTAATTAAATGAATAATTAATTAATTTATTTAATTAGTATATATAAAATAGTATCCTTTTATTAATTTATATAATTTTGATTATTTAACCTGGGTATTGGATAACTATAAAATTTACCTAAGCAAAATATTACCAGAACCAATGCTTCCACCTGATTCACGCCACTTTTTTTAGTATTAGTAAGGTAACATATTATGATATATCGATTTTAATTTGAGTTATTGATTAATCAAATTTCTTTAATAAAAATTATATTTAATTATTTTTCTAATTATTTAATAATAGAAAACTTATGTAAAATCAATATGCAACTTATTTTTAAATTATACCCAATAAATATATTTATCTAATAATTACTATATATAAATAAAAAATATCGAAACTGTATCGGCACAATACGATACCGATACCGTATCGTTCAGGTCTGGGACCGAAATCTCGGCACAGATTGAGATTATAGTTGTCTTGCAACCTTGGTTTTTTGTATTTTTTGTTGGTATAAGACTATAAATTTGTTAACTTTGAGTGTCATTTTAATCTATAAAAAAGAGCCTAGAATCACACTTTTCAAACATTCCCAAGCACCATCGCTTTCATGTATTGTTTTTTATTCAAATTTGACATGTAAAGCCTAATGAAATGGGAACTTTCATTTGAATAAAATCAAAATTCAAAGTAAATGCTTCTCCATAGAAATCACTTGCAGTGGTTTTTGATTATTGAGCTCTGTCTTCTGCTTCTCTGCTTGCTGACCTTTACGTTAAACTTTCTTTTTGCCTATTGTTCAAATCAATTTTCTGATTTTTTAGAAATGCTAAAAAAGTGATTGGTTTCTTCAGTTATCCTTTAGTTCTGTGTTCATCACTCTCTCTTTCGGTTGTTTCATCCAAATGCTCTTCTTAGCCACTTTAGGGAAACTCTTGTGTCTCTTCTCTCTTTGTTCTTATGTATAGCCAAGAAAGGCAATCATATGTGACAGTTTTATCTGAAACAGTAAAGTAGTCTAAAGTAGTGAATTGTTAGCACTTTACAATTATGCTGATTTTCTTCAAAATTAATTAGTGGCTTACAGTTATTGTAATTGAACCTGTCATTAGAGCAGGGAGATGTCTTTGGTGTGCAGTTAATACTGAATGCTGAAGAATAATGGATAGCTCTCAGTGTTATATTTTTTATTGTCGTACTCATTTCAAATCAGAAGATTGAATTATAGCTATTGCATTGTACTAAACCTTATAAAGGTAGAAGCTTTTCGTTGAATTCACTAATCAAACCAATTCAGGTGGAGGAGAAGCTGGAGTCTGGGCAAGGAAAATCTACAGTGCGACAGTTCTTTATCAGATTCTGCACACCAATATTCTTGGAGGTTTGATCTTTTGTTATTATGCTTCTTAACCTGTGGATAATGTTAAAGTTTCTGCATGATTTCTTTCATGCTTTCCATTTCTGCTCCGTCAGATGTTTTGTAGCCTTTTCTTTCTGTGTGTATTACATAGGCAGTGTCTTTTAAATTGGACAGGTGGAATTAATGATCTCACTGCTTCACCATTTTTGAACTAACTCAAATTCTGTTTAATCAGAATTCTTGTACTGATCCCTCGGAGAGGCTTAGCCCCTGAAACCAGGTTAAATGGTTTCATTTGCCTGGTCTGGTATTAGATACACTGTGTGTATGGACTGTTGAAGGATGGTGCTTTTAATTTCGCTATCTTGATACTTCTATATCCAATGGAATATTGATAATTACCTTCTGTTTGCAGTCATTTATTTTAACTTTTTTGGCTGAATGGGGAGATCGCAGCCAAATAGCAACCATCGCGGTGAGTCATCACATCTTAAACTGCATCTAGCTTTATCCTTCTATCCGTATAACTGTGTTGTGGTTCACATCATGCATTGGAATCTCAAAGTAGGTGAAGGCCGGTGATTTAGTTTAGTTTCATTTGGATAGAAATTATGTATCATTTTTAATCCTTTCTCCCTCCCACTTGTCCAGCCCGTGTGTCTGTTCAAGTAAAATTCATTTTCCTTGATTCTACTTTTCTTCCTTTCTCGTCTTCTTTGAATCTCCTGGACTATTTGCGGCTAAATTATATGTACATCTTTACAATTTGATTGCCTTTCATTTGAAGGAACCCTCTTGTTTATTCCTATTCAGTCCATTATATCACTTATTTAACCTACTTTTGTTATATATTAAAACACAATATGACTAGCTGATAAGAATGGAGGATATGAATAAAAAAAGTTTAATTGAAATGCATTTTAGTTAACATTTAATTATAGACCTTGTTTGATCTCATGGTAAGTGACTTGGGACCCCACGGGTTGGGCTAGTGACTAGCGCATACGGTGTTACCACCATAGAGGTTTGGGGTTCGAAATTGTGTGAACGCCTTTTGCCCACCATGGTAAGTGACTTGGATTCAGAAGACTTTCCACCAATTTACAATAAACAATCTAGACATCTTGTGCTGGTTAAAACCTTCAAAACATATAAAAGAACGTTGCAAAGAATACCATGTGATGCTATGAAGGATTTGTATATAATATATTAGTTGCTATTTTCTCAAACTCTTTAAGAACTTTATCATTTCGACAATTAATGGGTCTCGCAGTTGGCAACTCACAAGAATGCAATTGGAGTTGCTGTTGGAGCAACTTTGGGTCACACGGTATGCACATCGTTGGCGGTTATAGGAGGGAGCCTGTTGGCATCCAAAATCTCGCAAAGAACAGTTGCCACCATTGGTGGCCTTCTCTTCCTTGGATTCTCCTTGTCATCATACTTTTACCCTCCATTGTGATGCGAAAAGAAAGGGAAGTAAAATTCACTGATTAGTGCTTTTCTCATAGGCGAAATTGTATTCCAATTCAACACCATTATTATGTTTTGTTGTGCCCTTCTTTACACATGATGAAAGTCGTATGTTATATAGGTTTTGGATCTATACAATGTATTATGTGATTAGTCATGGACTTGTGGAAACAAAGCATACTGTTCGATGAAAATGTGATGCGACTTAATTTATCAATGGATATCTTATGACCTTGATGAGTGCCCCGGTCGGCGAAGGATACAACCGTTGCCCTAGGTTGAAATGGCAAAGATATGCAATCTTTTCGAAGTTAGAGTCACAATCCTCGTTCTTCTAGATTCAACCTCAAAGCAAAGTTGTGCATTCTTTCTTCTTAGAAACCTCTACCTCATCCTCTATCTTAGCCGCTTTGTTCGACAGCCTGAATATCAACTTTAATCCTACTTACCTAAAGCTAGGTGACATTGCGATGCATAGAGATTGATATAACCGACTCTAAATTGTTGGAACCAACACAGTTTTAACAACGATGATGATACAAAAGGTGAACTATTGCAAGATAAAACCATAATACATGATGCAACAGCTTATTGCCCAGCAAATTGCTAGTTCAAATGCCAATCTTAGTTCAGATCAGGCTAATAAAAACCAACACAACTAACTCGAAAAACTATTCTCATAGTCGACATTGAATCCTTGAAAACAAAAGTCAGTAGAAATAATAACAGACACAACAAAAAATAACAGAGCAAAAACATATCGATATCCTGAATTAGCTAGAGTCTGAAAGGATTACCCTACAAGATAGCTGCTCGATGTTATTTACAAAATGGTTCATCAACTCAACAATAAGCAACAAAAGAGGTGCACAATATAATAGCTGCACAACAAAACAGTCCAACAGCGGGAAGCATAAGCCTCAAAGACAAGAAGTTCATCAAATTCTTCCGAGTGACAAATGCAGCACCTAGAAAACATTCCGAAGACCTGAATTCTCTACAAAACCTAGCTAAGAGCTTACATGACAATTCATCAAGTTATATGCATGAGGACGTCATATCGAGGAAACATTCAGAGCGGCTTGTCCGCTAACCTCTGGTTCTCGTGATTGTAATACTACCTTGTCCACCTTCAGTGCGTATTTTTGTTTTCACAACCACAGGTTTCCCAGAAAAAGCTGATGTCGGATACAAATCAAAAGGATCCTCGTCCTTCAAATGCTTTAATTTTGAGGGTGGTGGAGCGTGAATTCGTTGATTTATGTCGTTCAATGTCAGATCACCGTGAACTCCACAAGGTTTTATAAGTGCAAAAGGATAAGCAACTGAAGTTGTCAGCTTTCTTGGGCTTCTGATACACGACTTCTTACCTGAAAAATGAGAACATAAAAACATAAACAGATTATAAGAAAATTCCAGTGACAATCATGGGTATCTGCATAAAGGTTTCAACAAGCAAATAATAATGGAGAGTTGAATGAGTCACCAAGTGTACCCTTAGAAACCTTCAGATTAATTGGGACAGCGGTCTCTGGCATCGTATCAGTTTCCATCGCAGGTGAATCTTGATAATACTCTATAGACAGATGAAAAGTTAGCAAGAAACCATGAGTTAGGCATCTTTTTAGAGAAAAATGAATCAGTGACTTCATAGAATTGTAGAAAAGATAATTAATGATAGAAACAACATTTTAATAAATACGAGATAAATATCTTGGAGATTTGTAAGATTGTGAGCAGACCAGAAATATCAGCTTGTTGATTGAAGGCCACAATAGTGTTCCTGTGAGAAGCCATGTTATGATTTTAAGACATGCATTTTATAAGAGATAGTAGCAGATATATTATCACAAACATAAAAGTTCAAATTTTCACACATTTCATCGGGGCTGCACTGCATCTCGCTTTCATTCAAGCAATCTACTAGCCACCCATCTGATGATTGGTCCAAACCTTCACAGTTCAAACCAGAACTCTCTTCTAAAAGAGTTACAATGTTAGTACTGAAATGCAAATGACCGAAACATTTCAAAATGTTAATGGAACACAAACCAGAGAAGGCTGAAGCCCACTGTGCAGTACACTCTATACTTTCTGCAATCTCATCTTCCATTATTGTCGCCTAATAATCCATAAGATTTAGTTAGAAAGAATCCAATACAACAATGAAGATAGTCAAGCAATCGGCATGGGTAACTCGAAAACTGACCTTCGTTTTCAATAACACCGAGGCCATTTCTTTATTTGGAGATTCACCAGCATCAGAACTGAACTGAAGCATGCGCCTTCTTTTGAGTTGCATGGACTCTCTACACTCCTCCCACCCCTTGGCAGCATCACCTGAATACAAATTTCCTATTGCATCCAAAGTTCAACACCAAAGCAACAAACCAAGTATCATAGAGAAGGTTAATACCTCCAAGATCAGAAAGTAAGTGCCCCAAGTCTGCACAATCTTTTATCGGAGTGTGCTCATCCAGAATGTATAACAAATCATCTTCATTTTGATTAATTTTGTCCCAGAACAAGTGAGGCAACTCTGTGGAATTCATTGACCATAAGACAGACAAAACGGGCAGTTTATTTCACATATTACCTAAGCAACAAACCGTTTCTAGTGTCTCTCTGCAAACTATACTCGTCTCCTTGCCACTCCCATATCCCACTGCAACTAAACAGGAAGATTACGATTACAATGACAAGAACAGATAACCATGGCAAACTGATTTAAATTAATCAATATTATCAATGGAAAATTTGTTTACTAAGAGAAACAGTAGATTAAACGGAATGAACTGCCAGGTCCATAGCAACTAGACGACAGAAAGAACAGATCAAACAAAATCAACTACACGACAAATTGAAGCGACATAACCAGTAAATAAAATTCTTAGTTCAATACCAACTATAGGCTGCTGTCAGTCACCGAATTGAGAGGTAAAAAAACAAGTTTTAAGGAAATGATCAGAGCATGGAAGTGGATTGATCATAAACTAAAATGTTTAGTTCGATAACAAACATGGCGATTAGTCACCTAGTTAAGAGAAGGAAAAAAAAGTTTTAGGGGAAGTGATTCAGCATAGATGTGCATAAAAACACAAAAATATAAGAACTTGTAGAAAGACCACGGCGAAAAAAAATTGGGGAAACTAAGAAACAAGTTCAGATCTAAACAGTGGCCAAAAAATCTCAAAGAAATCGCCAATGCAACAGATCAGGTATCGCCTTTCCACACTCATCTCCCTTCTAGCAACATCAAACAACACCGCCAGCAAATTAATCGCAAAAAATAATTTGATTAAAGCAGAGACTGAAGAAACCTACTTGTTACCGGCGTCGTTGCCATCGTCGAACTCCATCGCCTTCAGATTCCAGGCATTCACGCCCTGAAACAACTCAAATCCGATCGTAGACCACTTCCTTCAAGTGAGATTGCAATCATGGAGCAATGTCGCTCCTTCGCCTTTCTGACGGCGATGGATTCGGCTGGACCGAGAGGAAAGCGTTCAAAATCGAGTAGTAAGTAGCCAGTAAAAAATAGTTCTGTGAAACTTAAATCGGGGTCGGCCTTTCATTAATTTACGATAATGCCACTCCATTGAGCTAAATGAAGTCAGAGAGTAGTACGGTAATATGGTGAATAATTTTTCTGCGAAGGGCAAAAGGTTCTGGTGCCGGTGGTAGTTGTTAATGGATTCGGATTCTGATTCGGATCCGGATGGGAGAGGCGCTAGCGTTGGGAGTTGCGACGGTTGCGGTGACGGTTTGATAATCGGATCCGAGTTTGAGTTATTCGAAACCGATTCGAAAGTGAGCCGTTACGGGAGTCGTGGGGTAAGGAATCGACTGTGTACTCACTCGCCGCTTTCCTACGAATATGTTACATTGTGGGCCCTTGATAGGAGTCCACTAATATAGCAGGTTGGTTTCGGGTAGATGGCCATGACATGTCCAGGTTTTGGAACGTCGCCGCTTTTTGATTGGATCGGCGGGGCGTGAGTGCGTCACGTGACCCACGCGGGTCAGTAATTAGGATAAGTTAATAATTAATTACCATCCAATTTAAATAATATTAAAATTTTATTGTAGAGGGTCTTTAACCTTTTAATTTTCGCCTAGTAAATTATGATGCTAAATAGTGGTGTCAATTAGATCGGGTTATATATATTTTTTGAAATCTCAATTTTAACTCGATTTGAATTAGAATATAATCCGAAACCATTTAATTTAAATTCGACCCTAATAATCCTATTCAAAATGATTTTTTTACTATTTTCTTTATAATTCTCTACTCTTATCTTAATACTCAATCATTATCAAAATATATATATATATATATATATATATATATCATCTTAATTTTTAAAATAAAATTTAATTTGTCATAAAAAACACCACTAAATATAATTCTGAAATTTCAAATACAATTAAAGGTAGAATTAAGATATTAATTTTAAAGCAATAATTAGAACATTAATTTCAAAGCAATAATTAGAACACGTTGTGATTGCGCGCCTGTATACGACCGTTGATCTAACGAACAGGCACACGTGGAAGGAATCCAACTGTGGGTTGGGAAGCTTCTCCGCAAACGGGTGCGCTGACCTCAAACCCGGTTCCCTGCTCCGCAGGCTATTAATGTCGTCTCGCACGCGCATCGAACGAGTCTTGCTCGTAACAATCACCAAAATCCCTCTTTACCTTCCCAATTCAAACCCTAAAACCTCCAATCGGAGGAATTCTATGAGGAGCTTCTCGATTTCTCTCGATCCGGCGCCGATTTTTTGATCGCCTGTAGCTGATAGGTAAGGTTTCTTTTGATCATCATCTTTTGTGTTTTTTTTAATAGAAATCTGGACCTTTTGGGGGTTATCTTGGATCGTCTGCGAGTTTTTCGTCATTTGGCGTTCGCGGTTCGCCCCAGGTTCGTTTCGGATTTAGATGGCATAATCGAGTTCAACTTTGGAAATTATTGCTTTCTTGGCAGTACGATTTTTTTTAGAAATATCTAGGTTGGAAGATTTACTTTCACCCTGTATTCGGATTCGAAATTGCGAGAATTGAGAGGCCAAAAATCTTCTCTGCTTTTGTAGTTGTATAGTTCTACAATTCATGCTGGGCAATGTACTGATCGTGCAATTCTCTCGTTCTTTTTCTAGCCTATGTAATCAGGCCGGGGCATGAATAAACAGTTGCCTGATTGTACCGGAGGCAAGATGGTTCGGGATCTAGACCTTAACTCTCTTCCTGTAGAGTGGTATCTCTTGGAGGGGACTTCTGCTGCTTTTGACCCCTATCATACTGCTGGACAGCAACGAGAATCTTCTGGCCAACCAATTTCTATCATTGATGTAGAACGGATACAGGACGAAGGTCTTGCTCTTTCATCCTCAGGAGGCTTTCCCATGGTAATTTCTAGTTGATGGACTATTCATATGTTTTTTGAGGGCGCCATGTCTTACAAGAATTGTGATAGCTTTCTCCTCATGATTGTGGTATAATTTTCTCTATTGTGGTAGAATTCCTTGATTGAACAAAACGGTTGCTCAGTATATCAGACATAAATCTTATGAGACTTATCTATGCAGAGTAATTTCATTGTGTTAAAACCCTCTTACATGACCATGATTTTCATTAAGACACATCACACTGTTTGGGTTTCTCTTATGTTCAATTTTATCTTGTCATGCTTGGTTCCTTATTTCTTAATTTCAACATGTCTAAAGCTTAGTGATCCTAAACCTAGGTGCGGAATTCTTGCACATAAAGAGTTGGACTAAAGATTAGGTTTATAAAATGAGAGTTGTTTTTTTTTTCAGTTTATTTTTATGATCACTATGCTAAACCTTAGGTTAGAATTTTTTTTTAAAAAAATAAACTATAAGATAAGTATTGTCAACCATGCTTTAGAGGTTAGCAATTAAGATAATTGATACTTACTCAAAAGGTTAATATACTATGAGAACTTTCAGTTAGATATGAGGTAATCTTTGGTTTCAGAGAAATTAGGTATATAGTCCTAATAAAAGTTAAACTAAATAGAATAACTTAAGATGCTATGTGATTTTTAAAATATAAGTAAATATTGTGGTTTATCTTTCCAAAATTATGAAATAGCATATGCCTTTAATGTATTATTGCATATGTATCCTTCTGCACATACAGATATTTCAGTAATGACATCAACAAAACTGAACACCCAGTTAATATTAATAAATCATAGTTTTTGATATTTGTGAAAATTATATACCTCAAATTTTCTAATACCAATCTTATCAATTATTTAAATTTGTCTTTCTTCTCTTTCTATCACATTCCACTTCTATTGTGGATTTCTATTCCCTTTTATCATTATTTTTAGCAATCAAATCTTATCCCATATACTAAATAATAGAATAAAACAAAGATATGATTTAGGATAAAACTATCAATCAATAAACAAATTGAATGACAATCTGTACAATTTTTAAAACTTCAAGAACTTCATTTTCATTTATGATCAATATTACTATTCTGAGTGGGACTTTCCATGGCATATATGATAGCTTATATGTTTACAATGATAAATTTTCTAATTTAAAATTTCAAGTGGAATATGTAAATTGGTACATTTATAAGAATACATATACCATTTTTTTTCCTTTTCAAATAGGAAGATGGGTAAATTGAATCTGTCGCATTAGATATAGCTTAATGGTGGGATTAGATTGATGTAGACAATGCCAAATAGTTGTTGCCTACAACTTAATTTAGTATGTTAAACTATGCTCTTCATGGTTGATTTTATTGATCTATCTATTCTTTATTCTTATCCTTCTTCTATATATTTTTTCTTATCAGTTAAACTCATTTTCTCAGGCAACGCATCATACCAAAGGGAAACAGCCAGTGACAGTGATTGTAGATGTTGATCTGGAGTTGAATCTGAAAAGATCAGGTCAACACATGCTATCATTATCTTTGATGGGGAATCATGAGAGCACAGTGCTATGAGAAACTAGCGTGCATTTAAAACAATAATACAATTATTCACTCTAAGGAACCTTTTAGCCTTTTGGTCACTATGGAGACATCTTTCTAACTTGAAAATTGAGATAATGTTGACTATTTTTGGTATGATGAAGTAACATCTAATATGCAGATTCCTTGCAAGAGGAGGATTAGTTGAAACAATGAATTTGTGTGTGTGTGTGTGTGTGTGTGTGTGTGTGTCTGTTCTTGATGACTTAACATACTGCTGTTTCCAGTCTACAAGATTGAGATTAGTATATTTTCCAGTCTAGTCTATATCTGCAAACTTTTATTTATAAGAATGAGATGCAATGATGAAGATGCCAATCGATATTATCTTGAATGATGTATCATAGAACTCACACATGTTATTATTCAATTTTTAATCTAGGTTTCTTTCCTCTGATGTCCACCTATTTTTCAGTCATTGCAGAGGAACAAGTTGCACGCTCATCATTTAATGCTTACAAGAGACCACGTATTAGTTCACCTAGCAGGAAAAGTATCGACTGTGATGCCTATATTGATTTGGAAGACGGGCATGGCACTAAGGTAAGTGCTTATTTTCCTTGTACGAGATATTGCTATTGTTCTTGATCTTTGACTTTGCTATAATAAGAGTCCTTGTTTTCATACATTTCTTTTGTACCTTTTCTAAATAACGTTCCAGTTGCTTGCTTATCCTCTGATCGAAATTACATTTCTTAGTTCTTCAAGTGACTAACTGACCAAGGCATTGTTTTAGTTAAACTTGACTAGTGATCCTTGAATTTAAAATGCTGGCTTCTGATAGGTGTCGATAAGAAACTTATAACAGGTCATCATATTGGATGAACCTTATTCTGAAATGTGAAACTGAAGAAGAGGATTTGAGATGTTCCCACGATTATAACTACTTTCTGCATCGGCTCAGATGTGGTTTGAGACAGAAGATTAAACATAGGCAGATGAGAAAAAATAGCAAAGAAACAATTATATTTCATCAGTAATCGTAGTTACTTGGGATCCTTCACCATTGAAATTGCCATCTTCCATTTCTAAAAGTTTCATTCACAATTATATTTCTTGGCCCTTGAAACTGAGTGGAGCTTGAAACTCCACTTGCCTTCTGCAAGTTTCAAAATTTTCATTGAGAACAATATCACAACAAGAATTTTAGCATTTCTCATGAATTCTGAAAAGACTCAGTGCTCCTTTTGGTAAAATACCCAAACTGTTCTGTTTATTCATTTCTAAGTCTCAAACTCGATTCAAGGCTGCTACATGATTCATGTTTGTTCATGAACTCCATGCAATTCAATCTTGATTCTTTCTATGAAATTACAGAGGAAGATACTGATGACCCCTGAGCCCAATCTGACGAAAGTATTTGAAAAGCCCTTCACCTGCCCGATCTGCATGGAGGAGTTGGTCGAAGCGGCATCGACTATCTGCGGGCATATTTTCTGTATGGCCTGCACAAAGCTGTCCATTCGAACACAGAAGAAATGCCCAAGTTGCAGGAGGAAACTGAACATGAAAAATTTCCACCGTGTTTATCTTCCTAATTAGAACAGTCTCCAATTGGGAATCCTTTCTGTACATGTATTCCTGATTCCATTTCATTTTCCATTTTAATTGATATAAGCTGCAATTGCAATGGATATTATTATATGCATCAAGAGTTCACAGAAAATATGAGTTGATATGTTGCATTTGATTTACTGAAACTAAAATATTAGATTTTTTTTTAGTGTGCAGGAAGTAGGTTTTGACTAGCAAGAAGAGGCCTTATTTCAAAGCAAAATCCTTTTAACTTAAAAAGGATAGCCTAGTGGTCTTAGGGAAGGATCTTTTATACATGATTTTATTATTATTGTTTTTTAATTTAGGTATCTAGGTCTTAGTCCAACTAGACATCAGAATTGAACTCTCAGTGCATGAGTAAACCACCATGCCTTTTAACACTAATTTTTGCAATTCGAGCCTGTGATTATAAGATCACACGGTAAGACGGTAATTTTACTATTGTGTCAAGACTTTGCTTTCTTTTAGAATACAAATTAGAATTGAAGTAATCAGATAAAGATCCCACAAAATCACCTCAAAGCAAGTTTTTTGTAATTTTACCACTTTTAAAAGAGACTTAGAAAAGGTAACAACACAAATTCGCATGCATCCATTATTGCACTGAATAAAACAGTCACTTGTTCACAGGTTGAAAAGAAAGAAAACATAAAAGAAACAAAGCTTTTCCAACACTGATAACTTGACTTGGTTAGTGCACCTAAACACAAGATGACACTAGTGACAGATTGAAGAGTATCTACAACAATGATGCACGCTTGGACTTGGACTCGACGATAGGATAGATTCTCATTAACTCACGTTCACAGAACAGGGGATGAATTCCTTGCATAGCTAGTTTTATGGCACAATGTCTTGCTGATTTTATAGCTGGATTTCTCTGCCATAAATCCAACTGAAAGGTATGACAGGTGGTTTCTTGGCCCTTCCCTGTGCTCGCTCCTCGAGCCTTCTGATCCTCGGAGCTAAAGTGCACACAAAGTCCTGGGCTTTGTTCCCTTCACCAGCAAGGCCTGTCAACTCGCCTACTTTCCACCTTGTGACAAGGAACTCCAGTATGTCCGCGTAGTCCTTGGCAGTGTAGACACCCAGCCGCTGGGCGACTGCTGAGAAGTTCTCAAAGAGGTTATTGTCGTGGCCATCGTACATCAGATGAGCAGGCATCGAGATCTTCTTTTTCATCATGTCAGCAAATGCAAGAACAGTACCATTAGGATCTATCTCAAACAGTTTCTCAACTATCTTAGTGTATGCTGTTTCGTGGCGCTTCTCGTCGGATGCAATTATTCCGCATATCTGTGCCAATTTGAGATCCCCATGCTCCTTAGCGAGCCTTGCAGTATTCCCATGGGATATAAACGTCGCTCGTTCCTGAAATGAAGTATAGATGAAACCAAGATATGGGTTGTTCTCGGTCCTGGGGTCCTGCAAACAACAAACACTTTCATAACCCAAAGCAATTACAATGAAATTTAAAACCAGGTAAAAAATATTTAGTGGATAACGAAAGAACAAGCATTTTAATGCTCTACTGCTTGTCAAATTGTACACGGGTGCTAGTGTGATTACGAAAAGATAAGAGTTGTGGAAAAGGTGAGTAATAAAGAATTTATAATCAGATAAAAAAATATTTAATAACTACTGAAAGAAGAAGCATTTTAATGTTCAACTGCTAGTGTGACTAAGAAAAGGTTAACAAAAAGATAGATCAGTATCTAAATAGATGATAAGTAGAAAAAAATCTCATGTCATGTAGATTTGTTAAACCGAAGAGTGCAAAAAGTAAATATAAGTAACATCTGCATGTTGACAGAGCTTACCATTCCGGAACCGATAAGATATTGAATCGTCTTCTCAATTTGTTTCATGTCGACTCTTCCAGACAAGTATAAGTACTTGTTAAGAAGATCACCATGTCTGTTTTCTTCAGCAGTCCATGCCCTGGTCCAGACAGCCCACGAAGTAAGGCTTGCACCGGTTTCATCTCTGACACCATCAAGGGTGTTTAGCATTGTTTGGTACGTGGGAAGAGCTTCTTCCGTAATCATATCTCCAATCAAGCAAACAAAATAATCATCAGGAATCTCCTTAGAGCGCTCTCTCAGCTCTTTAACCTCCTCATAGAAACCTTCTGATGAAGGTTCTGGAAGAAAATCTTGTGGTTGCCAACATTTCTCAACAGGCTTCAGGTGCACCAATATGTTGTTCTCCGCCCAATCCTCTAATGATTTGAAAATCTCGATATTCTGGGGTGGCATGGAATGAGTAACTTGAACATGTACCTCACGAGGGGTAAATGGCTTTTTTGGAGCATCTATCCTACAAAAATAAGTGCAACTAGAATGTTCAAAACATGAAGTTTTCTGATTCTACAACACAATACCTACAATATTGGGCTAAGATCAGCTAGATCAGTCACTAAGATTCATAGTGCAACAAGTAATATATCAAAGAGCTAGTTTCTCATAGCAAGAAAAACTATAAAGATTAAGAAACCAATGCAAGACCTTTTCTATGTTTAGGTTACATAACCATATAAAATCAAGTTATGAACAAAAATCTTTTTCTTTATGCATTAGTAATCAATTCTATAGATGCTTCTGACATAAAAGGCAGTCAGTGCACGAAGCTACGGCCAATGCAAGGTCCCAGGGAAGGGTCGTGCCACATTGGGTCAATTGTCCGCAACGTTACCTTGCATAAAAACTTAGTCTGTTGAATGAAGTATGATTGTTTGCTACTCATAGCAATTAAATGCTTATCAATTGTGCATTCTCTGAAAGCATCTAAAGTTGCTAATCAGATTTATAAAAGCCTTGTCCAAAACTGTTGCAATGCAAGAGGTAGAACAGAATAGATGTGCATTTCATTAGGTCAATTTAATTTGAAGTTTTCAATTATAAACTCAGCATCACCCCTTACTCAGGTAACATGTGAAACTTTTATTACGAGATAATTGATAAGTCACGGTCTCCAAAACATGGAAATCCCTAAGGAAAAAAAAAAAATAATCAGAACATGTGAAAATAGTTTAAAGGATCTTTTACAATTTTTGCCAAAGAGATTTATACGTGTACTTGGATTGTTCAGACAAAAGCAACTTATCTGTAAATACGAAGAGAAGTTTCTCATGCACAGAAAAGAACATCCATTTGATTGAGACAACATTGTAAATGAAAAAAAAAATGCTAGAAGGCACCCAACTAATTATGAATTAGTGTTTATCTTAGCTGATCACTATGAGACACACGTAAATACAATCACTAGTCAGTATATGTTTCTAGAGAATAACATTCAATAACCTCAAACACTTCTTTTCCACAAGCCACAGTGATCTTACTCTTATTTCACACATCGTGTTAAAGTTTAGTGTTTATAAATCTTCTAAGGGAAATGATGAAAGAACAAGGAAAGGCAGACGATAAAAACAAAGAACTGATACTACAAAAGTATCTTTCTATGTGAATCTGAGAACAGAAATGGATATTCGATCTATAATTAAGCTACCATCCATAGCGATCCAACCACATAACAGAAGCAAATAAAAAACAAAGCAGATTTTTATACCAGTAAACTGCCAAAGAAAGCATAATACGGCGAATATCCACAGCTATCCAATCACATAACAGAAGCAAATAAAAAACAAAGCAGATTTTTATAACAGCAAACTGCCAAAGAAAGCATAGTATGGCGAATAGATTGGTAGCTGATTCTGCTAATTCCCGAGAAACCTACATCTAACAGTTTATGTTTCTGTAACCGTTTAAGAAAAAAGCGTAAGAAAGAAAAAGAATAACATTACGCTAATCCCAAGAGAAACAAAACGCCACTCGCGAAAAAAACGGAAATAAAGAGGGAAAGGAAGAATCAATTTGCAAATTTTGAAGGAAAAGGGCAAATAACTCGATTAAAAAGTGTACCCGCGGGAGAATTCACCCGATACAATCGGAAAGCAATTATTTCGTCCGTAGAGAATAAAAAAAAGAGGGTAAAAACTCCCTGTAGCAGCAGAAACGGAAGCGGAAAGGAACGGAGACGAAATTGGTAAGGGTACCGACCTGGTGGAGGCGCAGCGGACGGTGGAGGCCACCGACGCCCTGGAAGATCTGGCGCTCCGCCCGCCGCCTGCTCGAGGGAAGCAGCGGAAGGGATCCGCCCGAAACGCCGCCCGAGAAGCCATCGAAGCCATTGAGGCCGCCGCGTCCGTGAGCTCGAATCGTGCTGCTACTCCTCCTCCCGGAGGGTCCAGTCCTTCTGGCAGACGGACGGCGAAGGGGTGGCGAGGGGGGTGGCGAGGACGCGCTCGGTGCGAGAAAGAGAATGGATTTTTATGGTCGGAGAGATGCGGCGCAAAATTACAACTCTGCCCTCTGGCGATATGTTCATGGAGATAATAATAATAACAATATTCAAAGTGCCTCGGCATACCCGATGTCCCTCGTGTGTTAGTCACTATTCGAAATGTTAATAATCATCCATGATTCACCTCTTCTGTATTGGCCCTAGGACGAGTTGGCGGAGGTAGTCATCCATGATTTACCTCTCTTCCGTGTTGGTTCTAGGACGAGTTGGCGGGGGTACTAGGACGAACGTAATCATCTTTTACCACCAATAAAGATAATAATAATAATAATTAATATTTTCTTTTGTTTTTTTTTTAAAACTAAAAAAATCCTTTATTATAAATTCATACGTTTCAAACCGGTCTCACTAAGAAAGGCTCGTTTTAAGTGGCACATTGGAGTCATGCAGGAGACGCTATCACACACGCTACGAAAGTATATGCGCTATACTTTTCCCCCGATTTAGTTCTTTTAAATTATTCATTATAAAATAAAATTCTTAAATTAATAAAACTGATCCTATTTTAACTTATTAAAGCAATAACAATAATTAAAACTTTATCCGATTAAATAAACTATATAAATCCGGCAATTACAGCTTTCTGAATTTATGAAATGAAGTTTCATAATTTAGTAATTATGAAAGGACCTACTAATTTATCTAATTTTGCTAATTTGCCCCTGTCAATCACATGTAGCTCAATATTTTTTCCCTCTCTCATGAGTAAGAGTATCTATTAGAAATGAATTATCTGACATTGAAGAATTAATTTATAAAAAAATAATTTAATAATTTTTTTATATCAAGTTGAGACCAAAAATGAAAATAATATTGTCAAAAATTAATAAGATGGTATTTTTTTCCATAAAAAATGAGTCCCTTTGAACTCAGAATCGATTTTACTTGATATCGTAATATAGAAAAAAATTCTTGAAAATCCATAGAGTCTTCGGATAAAAAATTTAGCACACTTCAAGATGTTTTATTTATGCATAAAAATGTATTCGCTCAAGCTCAAGAAGAACTCTAGAAGATATTATTTGTAAAAAAAAGAGAATTTTATTCAACTCGAATTTATTTGTTTTAAACCCTCTAAACCATCACAAGGGAGGATTGAAAATAATAATTGATACATATTTGGATTCCTTGCTACTTCATAAATTTATAGGACTTGAAATTAAAGCATATAATCTGAATTCTCTAGATCAATGAGTGGTTTTCGATCAAAACTCATTGATTAACTTAGATCTCATATTACAACCATTTTAGATCCTGTGGTTTATGAGACTAAGGTGTCCAAATATGTCATCTATTAATATTTTCGACTTTTCTACTTATGATCTAGTGCTTTTGGAAAAAAAAAACTTAATATTCAGACCTGATATGAGATCAGGAACATGTTGAGCCTGATATCCTCCATATCATGCCCAACATATGAAAAAACAAGAAAAAAGAAGATTTGTTTTTTTTTCAAAACTACTGGACCACCTGGATGAAAATAGTAATGAATCACATATTTAGATTTTTTTTTTTCAACCTCAAAAATTCATAGGACTTGCAATAGGTGCAATCTGAGTTATTTAGGGTTTTGGTCGAAATTCACTTATTAACCTAGAAAATTCAGATTGCATTCATTTCGACACCTGTAAGTTTTTGATGCTATATGAAGTCTAAATACGCCTTCCATTATTATTTTCAGCATTCCTAGTTGTGGTCTTTCTAGTGGTTTTTAAAAAAATAAATCTTCTTTTCTTTGTGGTCTTGATATACTCTCATATTAGGATCACGACATGATATCCCTGTATCAGGACATGATATGCCTACATCAGGCCTAACGTACGAGAAAAGAAGAAGATTTTTTTTTCAAAACCTCTAGGGCAATCACATTTAAGGAAACCTAAAATAGTAATTGAGAGGGTATATTTGAACTCCTTATAATTTTAGCAATTCACAGGAACTGAAATGATTGTAATTTGACGTGCTTAGATGGATAGTGGGCTTTGAAAATAATAATAGAAAATATATTTAAACTCCATACAATACGAGAGATAGAGAGAGAGGAAGAGAGATGTTAAAATTTCATATATAATTGATCAAAGGTAGAATAAAAAGAATAAATAAATTAGTACGTCATTTGATAATTACTAAAATATAATACAGTTTTTAGTTAACAAAATAAAATAAAAAATTAAAGCTATGTGTGCACCGCTCATATAAAATCTGACATATTTGAATAAATTTTATTCTCCCAAATATCTTTTAATCTAGATAGATAGGTGGATGGTGTGACTACGGATAAACTCAAGAGATCATTTAAGTTGATGCTTGCCCACATTCATACCATCAAGAGCGGAGGCACGTTATTAGCTACCCGGGCTACAGCTCGGGTAGTAAATACTGTGATAAAGTATTTTATAAGGGGAGAAAGGGAAAAAAATAGGGAAAAGGGGTAATTAGCCCGGGTGCAAGACAATGATGGCGTCGCCGCGTCGGCGGCTAGCCCGGGGCTACGACGTCGGAGCCAATGCTCATGGCCCATGGCCCATGGCATGAGATCAGCCCGGGTGATCCAACCAGGCTGGCTCCGCCATTGTGATACCATTGCCCTCTTCCCACTCTACTCACATTTTCAACAAAAAAAATAATAATAAAAAATCAGTTACGTAGTCGTCGTTTGAGGTGATTAACAAACTGTTAGATTCATGATCAGTACTCTCTCTATATGAATAAATTAAATACTCAAGGTAGATATGTGCTAAGCTAACATTGCGAGCCATATTTATGTGCATTAATCTTCATGTTGGAAACTTGTCTAGAGCCTGAAAGTGATGTTCATCAGAAAATTAAAAAAAAAAAAAAACATATTAAAAGCGCACTTTATAATTAAATTAGAAACTCTTTGATATTTATAAGTGGAGTTGAATAATTTATTTAAAATTGAATCGATCAAATTGATTTGGTCCAAATCAAACTTTTTTTTTCAAACTAATTAAATTGATCGATTTTAAATTTGGAATTAAAAACTTATAAGTTTAAGATTTAAGATCCGATTTAACTAAATTAGAAATTTTAAAATTGAAATTGAACCAAATTAATTGATATTTTTAAAAAGAAAAATTAAAATTTTAAAATAACCGAACCTGTTGGTCAATTCGATTTAATCAAGCTTAGTTCATCCTATTTATGAATGCCCATCTTGATAGAGAGACTACTTCATTTTCCATGCAGAGGTTGGCAAGCAGAGGTTGAATCATTAAGCTCATACAATATATTAGTGACCATCAATATTGCCATAAACAAAATCCCAATTTGAGAGAGGATAGAATCCCGGAGAATAATTCTTTAGGAAATAAAATTCCTCTTACCTAAAGAGGTCGCTCGGTCACTATGATTTACTTACTCCCTTCATCTCGCTATATGAGATCGACAGTGAGAGGCGCTTAGTGTGAGCAAGTCACCTTTTACCAAATAAACAAAGTCACAACTGCACATAGAGTTTCCTAATCAAGTTCTTGTCGATCAAGAATTTTAGGTCAAGATCACCTAAACCATTTCACTAAACCTCTTCGTCATAATAACTTAGATTAAAATTAACCACAATTGTCCTAGATGACGCCAATGCACTGGATATTTTAGGGGAGGGAAGACATGCAATTAAGACTATTAAAGAAGTTATCATCAAAACCGAAAGCATAATTAATAAAGTGGGGTTGGTCCTACTAGTTAAGCTCACTCAGATACACAACAATAGCAGGGAGGGTGGAACTTTGGCATTGATTAGCAGCTTCTGATGTTGTGTTTAGTTTATGAAGTATTTTACAAAATATGAAGCAACAAATTGTTTTTGCAACTTTGAGGGAAAATAGGAAGACAACAAGCGAGATCTAAGAATCAAGCCCATAGGAATTGAGTGCTATCTAAAGTATTTTAGAGAAGAGAGTAGCACAGTTTTTGTGAAGGTTGTCATATCAGCGCTTGCACTGGCCTTTTATAGTTTAGAGAGCATCAAATAGAACTTATTTGAGTACGTATTGGATGTGTTGCAATAGCTTAGCTTTCACAGAATCTGCAACAAGGCTCAACCAAATTGTTAAGATAGGGAAAGTGTGCAGGAAGTGTGACAGAGAACAAAGTGTTATAAAACTTTACCTGGGTTATTGAAATTTGTATGCAATGATTACTAAGATATTGTTTAACAATAATATTATTTGTAGTCACGGTACAACGGTAAGTCGTAACAGAAATAAAATGAGTGTATGATCCTTTGTTGTGACATGTGTTGATGTTGAATTTAGTGAAAAAATTTAGACTCGGTGGCCGTGGGTTGAAGTACCAAGGGTGAACAAAGTTCACTAGTTTACTTTCACAATGAAGTACCGATTTAGAGTTGGACAGTATTACAAGGATATATGGTGAAGAACATGGGGGTCAGCTGTCAATGATCTACATCTGTGATTTGGTAAAAAAATTTTTTTAGGGTTGGGTTGATCGCTTCTAAAATTAATTAAACACCTAGGTTATTAAAATAATAATAATAATAATAATATTGGTAAAAAGCAAGTGTAAAAAAAAACCTTCAAAATTTAGCTGTGAAACAAGAGAGAATTAGCTTATCGTATTTAATTATGTATATAAATGTGGACCCTTGATTAAGATAGTTAATTAGCTCCCAGAGTTTGATAATATTAATTTTACATCGAGTTAACAAACCTCTCTTTAGTTTTGTCAATTTATAAATATGAAATAGAGCAACGACTAACCCAACTCAATATCAAATAAAGCGACACGAGCTCTACTAAAAATTAAATATTACAAATTGAATCTATTTGTTATTAATATTTAGAAAAAAATTTAATTTTCTTCGCTTTAGGTTTCCTATTCTTTTTTTCCTTTCGAGAAGCAGGAAAAATATTTCATGATTGTTTACCAATAAATTAAGAAATACCATACGTAGTTGATCTTTTGAGCATAACAACCAAATTATTTTCAAGAAACTATTTTTGATCTCCTATTTTTTCAAGATCAACCTTTCACAAATTTATATGATTCATTTAATGCAGTCCCTCTAAAACTAGCATCTTGACTCATAAATTGATGCTAAAAAATTGTTTATCTCATCAAACATCCTCAAAGCAATAATAACTTATTAAATTTGTTATTGATTTGATATCGATTTTAATTATCATTTCATAATTTGTTGTTCTATTATTTGTTAACAAAAGAATTGAATATCTTGGTTGTATTTTAATTTTCGTTTCATAATTTAATTTGTTATTAAATTGTTCTATTATTTGTTACCGAAGCAATTGAATATCTTTTAGCTACATTGTAATTTCCGTTTCATAATTTAATTGGTTGTTGATTTGATTTAATACGTTCCATTTTTTGTTCTTCTGTTATTTGTTATTTCTGTTTCATAATTTATTGTTGTATTATTTGTTATTAAAGTAATTGAATATCAGTTAACTACATTTTAATTTTCGTTTCATAATTTAATTTGTTACTAATTTGATATTGATTTTAATTTTAGTTTCTTGTTGTTATATTATTTGTTATTTCTATTTCATAATTTATTAATTTATTATTTGTTTTCGAAAAAAATATAATCAGAACCCAGACTCTAGTTAAAGCTGATCCTGAGAAAGAATTGAACTGATGATTATGACATATTGATACTGAAACTTAATACTTGAACTTCATATTACATATACCAAAATTTTAACATATTAAAATTTGGATATATTAATTTTGAGTATAATATAAATTCTATTCCGTTCCCTTTAAATTCTGATATCGACGTAACATATCAAATACAAATTATTAAATTATATACCGATATTATACCAAAACCTTTTAATATGATATAATACGTATTAAAATTTTTAATATAATTTGATATATATGAGTACGCCATATATTAAATTTTTTATTATTTTCTCAACTATAATATTAAGAGGTTATGTATTTTTCTTAAATTATATATATTAATAATTAATTTTTAAACCATTAAACCACATCAGCCCCCACCTTTAATCATTACTGTTTAATATATTTTAGGATATCTATAACTTGTGTATTTAAACTAACAGCAATCTAATATTTGATTAATGAATTAATCGGATACATGATTCTATCAATATTAATCTCAAAGGATATATCACGAAAGCCAAGAAGGTACAAGTTTTTTTTTTCTTTCATAATTTTGATTATTTATCTCTATATAAATTTCCAAATTTTGTGTTATAAATAAGTTTTTCAATTTTATATTTTGTTATAATTTCATTAACATTAATTATAGTTTTTAATTTTTAATTTTCAAGAACTTTTCCATTTTATTTGTTTTGGTTATGTTATTTGTTATTTCTGTTTTATAAGTTATTGTTGTATTATTTTTTATTATAGGAATTGAATATCTATTAACTAAATTTTAATTGTTGTTTCATAATTTAATTTTTTACTAATTTGATATTAATTTTAAGTTTAATTTATTGTTTTTCTATTATTTGTTATTTCTATTTCATAATTTATTGATGTATTACTTGTTTTTTTAAGTAATTGAATTATAACCCAGACTCTATAGTTAAAGTTGATCTTGAGAAAAAATTGTATGGACCGGTACTGAAATTTACTGAAACTTCATATTATATACTGTAGTTAAAATTTCAGTATATAAAAAACTCATATTGATATCAGATCAAAATTTCTATATACTAATTTTGAGTATGATATAAATTCTATTCCGTTAGCTTCAAATTTTAATATCAGCATAATATATTGAATATCAAATTATTAAATTATATACCAATATTATACCGAAATCTATTAATAAT
>JBBPFP011249943.1:0-10518 GCA_037974795.1 Kaempferia galanga
ATTTATAGCGGGCTCTCATCATCTGGCACGTGCGGTGACGTGTTTCAGCCAATGACGGGTTACCACGTGTGACACCGACCAATGGTGGGCTGCCATGTAGGCTCGAACTCTTGGCTGCATCGGGTACGTTGCCTACGGACACGTGTCAGAGATCAACTTCACATTCAGTGAACGACAGTCTGCTTGTCTGATCATGATCGAGCGCATCATATCGAGCAAGCGGGCAAAGCTTATATGTCTGGCCGGCCAAGCGGAGCTCCCAGGCCATTCTGTAGTCTCTACAGGGAATGGTTGAAGGTCTGGGTTGGCCGAATCGCTTGTGCGTTGAGGGGGCATTTATGGAAGTCTGATCTTTGGAGGTCTGTTTTCTGGAGGTTTGATCTCTGGCTGAAAGGTCTGGCTGAATTAACTTTGTGCGTGTCACTAGTCGGAGGGACCGATCCTGGCGGTTGCGGGTCAAAGCTGTGCCAACTTACTGGACGCATCTGGCCATCAAGATAAGGCCTTGTCCGGGTCGTCCGGTTTTTCCCTCTGGCTCGCTAAGGCACTGAACTGGGTGATCAGGGAGGACAAGTAGATGAATGTTGACCGCTCGGACGTTCTGGGATTTCCGTTTGTCCGGCTGCCATGACCTGTGTCCGTTCGGTCAGCCTGGCGAGAAGACGGGCTCGCTTGAGAAATCTCACCCACCAAGCGAGATGACCCACCTTACCATGTGTTTTGCCACGTGACACCATGCTATCTTCCTTCCATGCATCACGTGGCACTGTGATGACCTCTACGTCATCCTCCACGTGGGCTTCGCAATCCTATCGGATCAAATATATTATTATTCTTATGTGGATTTCCGATTTCGTCTTGACTTATGTTTCTAAGAACCCCAAATGAAAACGAAATGGTTGGTCAATTGGGCTTTAATGGGGCTTTAGACTGACAAATTCAGCAGATTATTTTATTCTAGTCCCGATTCCGCACGGCATCTTATCTACCCTTTCACGCTTTTCGTCGCTCTCCTGCAAGCCCATAGCAAAACCCTCGGAGGTTCCGCTTCCCAGTTCCTCGAAGCCCCCTCTCTTTGTGAGGTTTCGATTACGTTGAGGGTTCATCTCACCCGTTTCTTCCGCGGTTTAATCTCCAGTGGTAATCAATCTTCCTTCCTTTCTCGCTCAGTCTTCGCAATTATGATCCAGAAAAAGAGGATTCTGATTTACTTTCTTTGTTGTCGTCAGATAACTCAATATTTTGAGTTTTGGTGGATTTTTTTTTTTTTCATCCTTTCGTTATGTGTCATGTCCATAGCTGAAATCTTTAGGTTGATAGGTTATGGCAGCGCAAATTGCTCGCGAATGGACTGGAATCCAGCAGTTCCCTGTTGCAACGCAGAACAAATTGCACGAATTGTTAGGAAAACTAAAGCTAGAGGTTCTTCTTTCTTAAGATAAATCTTTTATAGTTCCTTTATTTTACTTTTTTTTGGGGTTAATTTCTATGTTTGCTTTCTCTAGAATGTAAGCACCTTGACAATTCTGTTGATGGGAAAGGGCGGAGTTGGGAAATCATCCACTGTGAATTCCATCCTAGGGGAGAGGGTGGCGACTGTTAATGCTTTTCAGGTTTGTCTTATTTGCTTGATTGCTGGTTTAATATTAGTTGCCTTGATGCTGTCAATTGATTTATGCTTTTGCAGTCTGAAGGTTTGAGACCTATGATGTGCTCTCGTACTAGGGCAGGTTTTACCTTGAATATCATAGACACTCCAGGCCTTGTTGAAGGTGGATATGTGAACGAGCAGGCTATTGAAATCATAAAAAGGTGTGTATATGACCATGGGTATCACCCAAAAGGCTGAAAGCATGTTTTGGAGGTTGAACATGTATGGGCCGCAAATTGCCTTTGATTTGAAGAATGAAATCTCAGTATCATGATTATTTTTCTATATGATAATATCAACAATCTGCCCTTATTGTTCTCTTCCAGTAATCAATTTTAAGTTCATGAGCTATCTTTAACTAATATAGCATTAGGACTGTGCCATATACATGCATTGCTGGTAGGAAAATGTTGTGATTGGTACTATCTTTTGTGCTATTATTTTTCATCTTTTCTAAGCTGATGATCAATACTCTGACAAGAAAATGTGAGTGTTTTGTATTCGATCAACTGCATAACACATGCATATGTGATATTCAGTGGCATATGGTGTCAATATTTAGAAAATTGTAAAATTATTGATATTAATAAGAATGTAATATATACAACACAAACATATTTATCAACCTACCCAATCCAAAATTTTGAATAAAAATATATCTGCTATGCAATATAATTCAAATAATAATCAACAATGTAGAATAGATCTATACCACGTGTATCATCTGCCACATACAAAATAAATGGTGAATTTAACGTTTATGCGTTCTCACACCAAAAGGCAGGAAAAGAAAGGCATCACAAAAGTGCTCATTGTTATTGAATGGTTAGCAGGGTTCAGGATTTTTATTGCATTTTGATCGATTCAAACTTGTTTGAATGAACCATTGTTTCTACTTTTGGCTTTTCTTATATGCTGGCCACATATGTTGAGAACTGCATATGCATTATGCAGCCATATGGACCTGCTCCTGCTAATGCAAACTGCATTGGGGCCCACATATGTACACTCTATGTGATGGGTCCTGTGCCACATGCATATGCATCTGTGTAGACCACTTTTCATTTTGAAATGTTTGATGGTACTCTTAAGTCAAAGTTTCTTCTTTTTGTATTAAGATTTGTTCTTCTAGGATTTTTGGTTGGTTGCTTGCATGCTCATCATTTATTTTACCACTTTTAATTGTCTCTGATAAAAATTTCAGGTTTCTCTTGAACAAAACTATAGATGTTCTTCTATATGTGGATCGGTTGGATGCATATAGAGTGGATAGTTTGGATAAGCAAATTATCAAAGCTATCACTGACACATTTGGGAAGAGAATTTGGCAAAGGTCTTTGGTTGTTTTAACTCATGCACAACTATCTCCACCTGATGGCTTGAACTATGATGAATTCTTCAATAGACGATCAGAAACACTTTTGCAATGCATTCGCTTAGGTGCTCGAATTAAGACACAAGAGTTTGAGGTATAAATATCTTATTTCTTATGTCTTAAAGGCTTTTCTTTTTCCCTTGATAACTACTACTGTGTGTTATGCTATATTGACAAATTTACCCAATTTATCATTCAATGACATATTAATTAACTCCTAAATGGGTTACATATGACATAGTATTGTTTTTTTCCTCTCTGAGTAGAAATATTCATAAGAAAGTTATCTGAGAATTTCTGCAGAAAACACAATGTTTGATTGGTAGTTGCAAACCTGAATTTTGTTTGCTTGGAACATTATTTAGTAGCACAGCAACAATTCTATTTACCTAATTTCTTTTAATTTAAAATTTGATTTTGTATATTCAATTTGAGTATTGTCACTTGAAACAGTTTGTATATTTCTTTATCCAACAAGTTTAAGATGTCTTTAATGGCACTAACATTATGGGCTTTTCAAGTTATTGTCCAAAATTGGCAATTGCCTTGGCTATAGTAGTGCTGCTACTCGATTTTCACAAGTATAATTGTTGTAGTTACTAGTGATTTTGAACTTTGCCTGCCAGTTCCCAAGCTTAGTGATGTGCTTCCATACCTTTGCTTTGATGTTATATAAATTTTTCTTTCTTGACAACCAAAGGTTTTTTGAACGACATCTGATATCCTTGGAATTGTCTGGGTTTTGTTCTGGTTATATTTAATTGGACTAGCTCATTCTATGATATCACCTACTCCAAGTAGGTGTAAGATATTTTGGACTTCAGTAGTGTTAATATTTTGAAATCCTTGTGGTGTTCTTTCATCTTTGCACCATTTTCTAATTTTTTTTGTTATGCTATTCATGAAGGATGACATTCTTTGATATTTTTCTCTTCCTAGGACTTTCCTATTCGTGTTGCCCTGGTCGAAAACAGTGGGAGATGCAATACCAATGCTGATGGAGAAAAGGTCTGTTCATCTTCATTCCGATTGCCAGTCTTCTCTCATCTTTGCCGCTTGAAGCCATGACCACCCCTCGGGATAATAACTTAGTTGATGGTTTTGAATGTAGATTCTTCCTGGTGGTACTGCTTGGATTCCTCAATTAGTTGAAGTAATCACTACAGTTATCGCCAATGGGAGCAAGCCTATCATGGTCGACCAGAAGCTGATTGAGGGCCCCAACCCAAATGAAAGGGGAAAGTTCTTCATTCCTCTTATATTAGCATTTCAGGTCATCTCTATATTTTAACCTAGTGCAGACAGTTGGAATTTAACCCTGAAAATTCAAGCTCATCTATTTGTTATCCACGTTTCAGTATTTCTTCATTATCAAAGGTATTCAGCGAGCTATCAAGAGAGACATTGAAACGGAAAGTAAGCCGGCTTGGGAGCTTCGTGACATGGGCTTGGCAGAAGGCAGATTCTAACTTGATCAGGGAGGCTCATCGTCGTTGTGGATGTTACGGTACACCGATACTACTGGCTTGGCCTCTTGTTCCTTCATTTCCCTTTGTCTGCTTAATTGAAACTCTGCTAATTCAGCCGGAATATTGGATTCATTTACTACCTGAGGATATGCTCTTGTATGCACTTTCAACTTTTCACGTATTCTTAATCAACTTTTTTATGCTTAGTTAAGCCGAGCAATCATAATGACGTGTGGTTTGGTATTACCTTTAATGAATCTTCTCACATGCTACTTAATGTAAGTAGCATCCTTATCGAATTGCCACTGCAAGAAATGACATGCCAATGAAATATGATGCATTGGGGAAAAATCTGGCAATTTTAAAGATTGTTTGACACAAGAAATCATAATCCTCATAATTCAAAATGGACTCGGGGTGCTAGAGATTAAACTGAAGCATGTTCCTGAAGTGTTTTTACACCTTGCAATCCACATCGATACTCTGTTATTCTGGACGCTATCTTCTTCCTTGGTTGGAAGCTGTAGACACTAAAAGCAACGCAGGAGTCCTCGTGCGGGTTTAGCCCAGGCGCATAGCACCAACCCACCATAGGATTTGATTGACATCTTAATAGTGCCCTTGGATAGACAGTTGACCAGCTTAGAATTACCTTTTTGCCCTTACGATTGACATCTCAATGGACGAGAAGTCTTTGCTTGCAGTGGACGTGGGTGGAAGATCGTATAGCATTATGAATAAATCTGATTGGGGGGCTCGAACGAAGTCAATCCTCAGCCACTGTGCTTTGCCTCTGTATTGACTTAAATGAATATCACTTTGAATTCATAAGTCGATGACCCGTTTGTGTTACGTGTTACATATAAAAAATAAATGAGAAGGTTATTTTTCTTTAATTTCTATTATTTTTCAACTTACAAAATTGTGATATTTTAAAATATCCAGAGCCCCGAAACCCCAACTATGCGCCTACTTGCACACCGACCGTCCGATGGTCCCTCGGGCTATCAAGTGAGAAGGTAAAGTAGTTTGTACGGCTCGGTAGTTCTACACGTGGCCGCATCTGGCCTCGCACGGAGCCAAAGCGCTCTCAGCTTACGTCATTCTCAACGACCACTATATCACTTCGACTTTCGAGTCTTCACTCCCACTCCAGCCAGTGCGCTCCCCTCTCCCTGTCTCTTTCTCTCTTCCATGTCAAGTTCCAACAACGCTTCCGCCGCCACCGGCAGGAAGCGTCCACTCGCGGCGGAGGCTTCCTTCGCCACCAGGAAGTCGCGATCCAAGCTTCCTCGCCGCAGTCGAGTCGCACTTCTTCCGGTTGTCCACCGCGTCTACGACAATGGTTCTGTCGATCCGGCAGCGGCGGAGGGGGAGGCAGATTCCTCCTCCACTGGATTCTCGAGTGGGTTATCTCATGAATCCTGTGTGATCGGGAGCTCCGGCAATGGCGCTGCTCCGAACGAGTTCCACCGGATTACTCGTTCTTACACTAGGAGAATTAGGGAGGTTGAGAACGGACGAGATCTGAAGCGATCGAAGGTCAAGGTGAATGAGTCCGATCTCGTGGCTGATGAATCTGACGTCGTCGAGGAGTTTACTGGCGGGGATGAGATTTCCGAGGCGACGAAAATGTTGGAGAAAGAGCCCGAGGTCTCCTTCTCCTCATGCCTCGATTCCTTCGCCGATGCCAACGGAGGAGGTAAATCGACAATGGAGGAACCTGCCGTAAGGTCCCAGATCTCTCAGAACTCGGTGGCGCCAATCAGGGAGCCACCCCGAGATCGCGACCTCGACTCAGATCTCGCTTGCTCCGAGCGGATCTCACACGAGGACGAGGAAGAGGAAGAGGAAGAGGAAAGGTCAGAGTACTCAACGTGCAATGAGATGACGCTCTCCCAGATGGAGGATGAGCTCTTCGGCCGCTACAATTCGGGCGATGTGTTCACCGATTTCAATTACTCCTCCTCTGTTCTCGCAGCCTCTTCATCCTCTTCCGATGGATTCTCCAAGAAATCTCATGAAAGCGCCGCTCCCACGGCCACTTTATCCCTCCTCCATCAGCTCTCGAGGCAGTTCTGTTCTGCGAGCTACCACGTAGCCCGGGCAGCTGAACGCGAGTCTTTTCAAGAGTTCACGGTTAGAGTGTGGTCCTAATTTTCCTCCAATTTAATAGTTGAGATGAAAAGCTAAATCCCAGGATTTGGTGCAGCTGATGAAGTTCGACGAGCTGGAGGACGAGGAGAGCTATCAAAAGCTTCGGAGTAGGGAGAGAGGAGATCTCACAATGTACGACTTCACCAAGGAATACAGAAGAACGACGGAGCAGGGCCGCCTGATCCTAGACCAACGGCTCGTGATGGTTAACTGGATGGTGGAGGTGAGCGATTCCTCGATCTTTTCAATTATTGAATCTGCATTGTAGGATGCTCCTCGTAACTTCATTTATCCTTTTATAGTTCGACTCTGTTCCACCATTCGCTCAAGGGCGAAACACACTACGCTCGTTAAGTTTTAGTGAATAACGTAGTTCACAGAGTAGAGGAAACAAAAGAAATAACCACAATCACCTACATATATTAATTCTGCTTGATTTAACATCCTGAGGTGAAAATATACCCAAGCCACTGAAAGCGAGAGGCATACAAATATTGCTCTTGGTAGCAAGACAACGATAAGGTATCACTGAGCAAATCTGATGCTGCTAGGAGAACAATCTGTAGATCATTTCCAATTTCACAATCGCCTAAGCCGAAATGGATTAAATCTGGAAGGGGTGTCAAATCATTCAGCATTCAAACCATAATGAATCACCCACTTATCAACGAAAAATCTTTTGCCATGGGTCAAGACATTTTGCAATAGCTACTCATCTAACCAACTAAAACTACAGAATTAATATGGATTATTGAACTTTTATCCCTTACGAACTTAATATACACAGAATTGAGTAAATTAATTGTTTTTTTTCCTTTTTGGAGCAGCATTCCAGTGCTATGGATCTGAAGCATGAGACCCTATTCTTGGGCGTTAGCCTGATGGACCGCTTCCTGAGCAGGGGTTACTTCCAGAGCATAAGAAACCTTCAATTGTTGGGGATAGCTAGTATCACCCTAGCCACGCGCATTGAAGAGAACCAACCATACAACAGGTGACTAGTAATTGTTTTCTCCTCTTTTATATTTTACCCATTTGAATCTCTTAAGCAGATGCAATGGTTTATGATACAAGTAAATTTCCGACTAGATATTTGCTCACAACTATACCTGAAAATTTTAAATTAGACCAGAAAGGAAATTTGTAGACATACCATCATGTTGATAGATCAATTCATTGTTAATTCATAACTGAATTAGCAGACCGAGACGTAAGTATGTTTGGAGTATCTTGTTATATACTTTCGTTCTTCTGTCGGGAACATTGGAGTAACAGTGTTCTTATTACAAAACTTAAACAATCTGAGTATTATTATTCTTTTCAGCATACGGCAGGTATCATTCAAGGTAGGGACCAACTATTACAGCAGAAGTGAAGTCGTAGCCATGGAATGGCTGGTCCAAGAAGTTCTAAGATTCAAATGCTTTGTTCCTACGACCCAGAATTTCCTCTGGTAACAATTACATAGGGCCATTACCTCTGATGCTCTTACCGTAGAGCTATAGCATATTGGAAGATGAGTAGAACTTAAAGGTGTTTTAATGTTGGTTTAGGTTTTATCTCAAGGCAGCAAGAGCAGATGCAAATGTACAGAAGCTGTCAAAGAACTTGGCAGTTCTCTCTCTTCTAGATCATCAGAGGCTGTCCTTTTGGCCATCTAGCATAGCAGCCGGATTGGTCATCCTTGCTTGCCTGGCTACAAACCAGGACGATGCTTGCCAATTGGTCATGGAGGTAAGTTTCAACATCTCAATCTGGACAAGGAACAAGGTGCGGTTAAATTCATCCTTCAGTCAAATACCAGTTAAATTCCGTAGCATGCTTCATTAAAGCCCTTTTTTTTTAAAAGTAAATTAAGCTACATCAATCGATGGAGAGTGAGATGGTTTCTCATTTTAATTGTGTTTCAAATTCGATTTCCAAATGATTTGGAAACTTCAGGAAGACATTAAAAAACTGACATTTGTGCTAAATCTGCAGACTCACGTTAGAACAAAGAACGACGATCTACCAGAGTGCATGCAGGTTCTTTCTAAATCTGATACAATATGTTAATAATGTGGTTAGCTTGCTTATCTTTCATCATTTGTTTGACTTGAGCTTTTATTAACTTAATCGAATACATTTTTTTCCAGAGCCTCCAGTGGTTAGTCAGGTACTCATGCTAGAATTGAGGGATTTCTAATAATAATGAATTTAGAATGATCTCAATTGAGCTCATCAAATTCCAGACATACTAGAACATAGTACCTTTTTGCTCATCTTGATACTCTGAATATAGATGGGTGCTGAGTTCTCACTACCCATTAGTTGCTGAATTTACTTCGTTTAGGAGTCTTGTGTTGTTGTATTAGATAGAGCAAGTAGCGCAATTTCTGGTTGCTTCAGCAGTATTATGCTTTCCCATTGTTCAAACTCCCTTTCATCCATTTACATATAGTGTGTTTTAAATGAATACAAGTGGACTCGTCTAGAGGAATTAACATTTCGTAGTTATTCTGGGTATCCTTGAACGATAATTTCATCTGATACGCCTTATAATGTTCTTACTCTGATAGTTTTCCCAAATTAATTTGTTTTCACTTGAGAAGCTACGGAAACCAGAGAGTTATTCTCAATGAATTCTCATATAGAGTGACAACCTGAATCTTCCTTAGCGATTTCGATTGAATACAACAATTGAGATCGATCAGCTTTGGCTGTACCCGATTGCTGTAAAAGAGCCCTCCTAGAAATTTCTACGGAGAGCTCTTCCTATATTTGTGTGTACTTGTTGTTGCTTTTAAGATCTTCGGTATTATGATACATTTCCAGTGGTGCAGAAACAAATTCACGGAGTCCAGTTTTAGTTTAGAAAAGTTAGACAAAATAAATATTTGAATTTTAATTATAAAAATTAATTTGGAATACTAATTTTTATTGAGGTATTCTTATCCCAAAAATAAGCATTCCTCTCATTATTATACTTCTAGAAAAAAAAAAAATACAATTGAGTCAGGCCATGTAGAACAAATTACTATGTCATCTAAAATTATTTTATTATAAAAATTATTCCTCATACATATAAACATTTCTATGCATCAACTATATGAAAATTCAAATGAAGCATCAACTGTATAAAAACCTTTTATAAAAGGAGCTAACGGATACTATTTTATTTTATTCCTACTTTATTCTATTCCATATTTCCATTCAGCGAAGAACATTTGTTTCATTCCCGGAATCAAATGCCCCTTATATTTCAAATTTCATGCGAGTTTCCAAGTTGAATGGCACCACTATACGCACAGTAACTGAGTCTTTTCCAAGAATATCATTGATATTGTCGTTTAGTTCCTTGTCTTTCATGTATCCAACCTGAATGTACCTCCCAATCCCCCATCAGTTAGGTTTCTCAGTTATCATGACCCCTTTCCTGTGTTATCCTCGGACAAACTGAAAGTGACACTGGGGTATCTGTACCTACCAAGCTTTACCTGCAAAATCAATGTCGAATTTCCAGCAGACAGCTGCATGATTATAGAATAAGTGCAGTAATCAGTCCTAGTCAAAAAATATACAATAAACGCATTTGTTTTATTTGCTCATGGCCTAATCACATAGTGGAAAACTCTAGGATGTTGACCATCGGAATTTGTCTAGTGGCTGCTTTATAGGACCGAATTGTTCATCTCAGGACTAATTGGAACACAGTCATAGATATTAGCTACTGGATGAGAAGTCACTTTCGTTCCGAATTTATCTGGTGGCCGTTGGGACCGAATTATTCATCTCACGACTAATTAGCAGACGGGATCCTCTGATCCTTCTAGACCACATTAAGAGGACCATTAGATCAAATTAAGAATTTATATATTGGTTTCTTT
>JBBPFP011250052.1:0-10517 GCA_037974795.1 Kaempferia galanga
TTTAGCGATTTAAAGCAAAATGATCATGCATGTAAAAAATAACGCAGCTAGAATTACTCAAGAGGAACCTCTACTTCACCATCGGAGATCTCCTGCTGAAGGTCCTTGGGGTCCTTGCCGTCGACGGTGCAGCCTACGGAGACGCAAGTTCCGAGAATCTCCTTGACGGTGCCGGAGAGGTCCTTGGCCATGGATCTGGGGCGCATCACCCTGGCGATCTCGATAACATCGTCCAGTGAGATATTTCCGTTATGCTTGATGTTCTTGGTCTTCTTGCGGTCGCGCTCCGGCTCCTTGAGGGCCTTGATGACGAGGGCCGCGGCGGAGGGGACGACGGCGACTTTGGCCTGGCGATTCTGCACGGTGAGCTTGACGGTGACTCGAAGGCCCTTCCAGTCTTTGGCCGTCTCCTTGGCTATGTCCTCTCCGATCTTCTTCGGGGAGAGACCCAAAGGGCCGATCTTCGGCGCGAGAGAGCTGGCTGCCCCGACCTCACCGCCAGTGACGCGCACGAAAACTTCGACGACCTGGGTCGGGTCCAACTTGGGCGGCATCTCGACGGCGGCGGCGGCACGATGTGGATGGAGTGGCAATCTGCGTTAGGGTTTGGAGTCGAATCGGGACGAAGGGGCGAGTATTTGTAGAGTCTAGTTGACGGCCCGGTTCAAGTTTTGAAACCGGTTCAGACTTCAGATTCACGTGGCATAAAAGTAATTCGGGGAGGTAGATGTTCGAATGAAGATCGTGGATGCAGCATGTTGAGATTCACGTGGTAAAAGATGATTTACTTATCCTCAGCATCTTCGTCAATTTATCCTTAGGTCAATACAGAGAAAATAAATCATAGATGACTATTAACCATTAGTGCAAATGCTTAAAACATGGGAGAGACATACTCGGGTATGCTGAAATTCGATCTGTTAACCTCATGTGGTAATCGTAACCTCCTATGTCTTAACTATCGCACCGTTCTGAGGGGACTACAGACTTGAGATTCACGATTCACGTGGCAAAAGACAATTCGCTCGCCCCTAGCGCCTCCGTCAACATATCCCTGAGTCAACAAGGAGAAGATAAATCATGGATAGTAATTAGCCATTAGTATAAATGATCAAGGTATAGGAGAGGCATGCTCGGACACGCCGAGTTTCGATCTCTCCCTCTCAAGATTCACGCTAGCACTTACAGTATTACCGGTCCAATTCATTAAGGAAATAAACAGTCCGATTTTATATCCCGCAAGTCAATTCTCAAATTATTATTATTTATTTAATATTTTGAAAATAAATTATTAAAAAATATCACGTTATCCACCTTTATTTTTTAATTTTATTTTAAAAAAGTTTTATGACATTTCTATAAAAAAAAACCAAAGTTATCCACGTTACTATTTGCTAGACATTATTAAACACCATTTATATGATTCGATTTGATTAAAATATTAATATACAATCTGGACACAAATTAACTCATTTATAAAAAAAATATTCATTTCTATATTATGTTACTTAGGATATAAGATGTTTGATATATATTCGTCAATGAAAATAATAATAAATTTAATTGAAGGGTAAATAAATTTAACGATAATCTAAAGGAAGATCGTGGATGCAGCAGACTTGAGATTCGCGCTGGCACTCACAGTATTACCGGTCCAATTCATTAATGAAATAAACAGTCGGATTTTATGCTTGCAAGTCAATTCTCAAATTATTATTATTTAGTTAATATTTTGAAAATAAATTATTAAAAAATAGCACGTTATCCACCTTTATTTTTTAATTTTATTTTTAAAAAGTTTTATGACATTTCTAAAAAAAAACCAAAGTTATCCACGTTACTAATTGCTAGACATTATTAGACACCCTTTATATGATTCGATTTGATTAAAATATTAATATACAATCTGAGCACAAATTAACTCATTTATAAAAAAATATTCATTTCTATATTATGTTACTTAGGATATAAGGTGGTTGATATATATTTGACAATGAGAATGGTAATAAATTTAATTGAAGAGTGAATGAGTTTAACGATAACCTAAAGGGAGTTAGGTTATAAAATTAGAGATATCAAACTCATATTTTAATTTCGATTTTTATCTACCAAGCATTAAAAATAAAAATAAAATATATTCTATTCCAATTTCAGCCTTCTAAATCCACCTATTAAGCACCCCTTAATTATTTAGTAGGTAATTAATGTTACCACTTACAAATTTTTTAATAAATTTATGTTATTTGATATTTTTATACAATTAACTAATTTCCTTATAGCATGGACATATCATCCATACTTACTACTTGCTATTTTTTTTTTAAAAAAAACATAACATTAAAAATGATCACTGGATAAGGACAGGGTGAATTAATTGTTTAATCTATAGTTAATAACTCTATTATATATCACAGAATAATAAATTGTGGTAGTAAAGTTTCACACTGATATATATTTTTTTAATCAAAAGACATTAATTGTTAACATTATAATAAATCTATTACAACAATAAATTTAACCAAAAAACTATTAATTGCCATGCCAATATATGATAGGTTATAATTTCTCTCTAGATTTATAATTTATTCCCTCAACAATTTCCAAATTTTCGACAAAAAAATTTGAACCACCAGATATATCATACAGACAAAACGTTATCTAATGAATTCTTAATAAAAATTTAACAAGATTTAGTATGATTCTATATAATCCATGATAATATAGAATTTTAAATATATGATAAATCCCCTTGTTTCTTTGGCATGCTTATCACAACATTTTAGATGCGATGATTACCACCAGTACGCCATTAAGAATCTTCACATTACAAGGCGTTTGATTAATTAAGTTGTAATCATCAATCACACCTCAAACAAAATATCAGTTCTTTGGGCAATTCTTGTAGATATGATATCGTCTCAGAGCTTAATAAATGCAAAAGGAAATTCCAAAAAGAAGAAAAAAGGATTGATTCCATCTCAAAGTCTACATCTCATACGACGCAAGCTATCTTCACGTTATTCTCTCTGTCCTTGGAAACAAATACATTGTACTGAAAAAAATAGGAGAGGCAAATTAATGATTCAGTTTGACTCAGAAGGCCTGATCATTTAGTTGCTGCCTGCGGTAGATAGGACCCGTTCCTGGAGCTGCATTTGAGGAACTGGATGATTATTCCATCAAATAAATATAATTTTGCAATACAAAGTTTGTGACGGATAGAAATAATTCAGTTAAAGATGTGTTAGATGAATATTTCTGTTAAGAAAATATCAATACTAGAAAGTTACAAACACTGCACGAATATGCAAGACTTGCAGATGGATGTTAAGACATTAGTCGACAGTGAAATGAATAGAACTCACTGCAGCCAATTCTTTCTCATGCTTTGGTATGAATGCAGTGTCTACTTTTCCTTTTTTGAAGTCCTGTGGATTCAGAAGCATGCACAAGTAGTTATGAGCTAGAAGTTGAATGAACGTCTGTACTAAAATATCTTAGGATTTTTTAAGTTGAGAAACTAAAGTCATTGGCAAGTGGTAAAGTTTCAAAGTTCTAATACCTCAATTTCAAGAATTAGCTTATGATAGTCAATAGTTGTAGGTATTCCTGCAAGAGAAAGATAGCATCAGCATGACAAACTAATTAATCCAACTTCATAAATGGCAGTTTTATGTATACCCAACTAAATAACCAGTGAAGTACAATCATGATGATTTTGGAGAGCTGTATATCCCAGAATCCACATAAACAAGAAAAGTCTTACTAAACTTTTGGGCACAAATATCATATCATTACTTAAATTAATTTTCTACCCTGGTTTTAATTGATGAGAAATACATATACACAAATGAAAGAATCTTCAATTAAAACAAGCATACATCATTTTGAAAAGATCTTGAAATTGACACCTTAGGAAGAATATATTAACAAAAAAATTATACTCAATTTAATAAAAGTGAGTGGTACACCTCACCCAAAACCCCACGGCTATAAATGAACATAATATTTGCTAACACGATCAATAGTCACCCCCATGCGAGCACATTTATGTCTTCCAAAATATATACAACAAACGAGCTTGAACACTGGCATGCTCAATTCATTTAAGTTCATAACAAAGCTTATGAATAGTTTTTAAAAAAGTTATTTACAAGCTTGTTTAAGATTGATTACCATAATATTTCTTTAATTTTTAGTTCCAACATATAAACAATATAATCCACATGAATATTATAATACTATTTGTGTTTATTATTTTTATATCTCATATTTTAGAGTGTTAATCTATCTATAATATGTTAAAAATAAGTAATAATATGATTTATTTATTGAATCAATGATTTTGTTAAATTATAAAGACAACAATTGAGTCTATTAAAAGCTCGAGCTCAGTAGAATTTATAATGACCAAACTCGAACAAGCTCGATTAGATAAACAAACAGGCTTCAACACCATCTAGCTAAGCTCAACTTGGTTCCTTCACAACCCTACTGACAAACCCAAAACTGAAGAACAGATAAATGAAGCACCAACTATTATGACCTCATCCAAGACAAAAAAAACTATGAATTTATACCACCACCACCACTACAACAACGACAATAATAATAATGATAAAATAGGTAACAAAGAACAAAAAAAAAATGATAGCATCAGTTTATATTCTTTAATTATTGGGAAAATTTAAGGCTGACTAACCTGTGATAACAGTGTCATCCAGGGCCCTTTTCATTCTTTCAATTGCTTTCTCCCTGGTTGGAGCCCAAACAATAAGCTGAATTTAAGGAACAAAGAAATGAAAGAAATTCAGAAAGATGCGATGACAGCAATCTGTAGAACTTCTCATCAAAAGGTTTGAACCTGTCAATGTCATGCAAAACTAATGAAAAGAAAACAATCATTCAACTAATAACACACCTTTCCAAGTAGGGAATCATAAGTTGGGGGCACCACGTAGCCTGGATAAACATGACTATCCATTCTAGTAAATGGACCTCCAGATGGCAAGTATGATGTGATCTTACCTAATATAAGAAAATATGTATAGATAAGCAATCAACTTATGAATGTGCAATGGAGTAACAGATTAGTAAAGATCATTGGGCAGATAAAAATGTATTTTTTTCCGAAGAATCACAATTCAATATCACCTTAAAGCAAAAGAAAATTTTCCTAATTCATTCAGAAAAATTGCACTCTGCTATCCACTCAACTGGCTAAGTGCGGCAGAAAGAAGTTAGATCAAGGAAGATGAGAAAGAGATGCATGCAACAACCCGTTGTGTTATTCCTATCTATTTGAGGTTAGCTATATGGATTTTATCCTGCTGATCCTAATCTATTTCTCATTTTATCAAACTACTAAATTTATCCCTAGTTGCAACCAAACTGTATATTTTAAATTTTACAATTTTTCGTATATCCGTACATTCATCTTAACATTCATTATCTTTTTTATACTATTATTTATACATATAGTTTTTAATTGCTTGAAAGTGTGACCAATAGAATATGATTTGTATCATAGCCTTATAATTTGTTTTCATTTTAGCCTAAGGGCACAAGAGGATCTCAAGAGATTCTAAAAAAGAGATCCTGGAAATCCAAGTTGTGATTGCACTCTATCTCTTGTTAAATTCCAAGCATTTACTGATATGTCTAAGAATTAGGCACTCAGATATAAGAAAGGAAAATACCAGGCCCTGGACGAAAACCTTTGAAGGCATCTTCCGCATTAATGCGGCATTCAATTGAATGTCCTCTTAGAACAATATCTTCCTGCATATTAAAATATATAAATAATATAATTGACCACTAAAATGTGATTAACTAAACAAAAGATTCACCTGTTTGTATCTCAGCCTCTCTCCAAGAGCTACGCGAATCTGTTCCTCAATCAAGTCAGTTGAAGAAATCATTTCTGTGACAGGATGCTCTACCTGGTTTTCACCCAAACACAATCAAAACGTATGCACTATGGCAAATAGTGACTCAGGTTTCAGGAACTACAACAAAGAATAGAGAGCTCTTAACCTGTATCCTGGTGTTCATCTCCATAAAGTAGAAAGAGCCTCGTTCATCAAGGAGAAACTCAATAGTGCCAACACCTACATAACTTATAGATGCAGCAGCTGCCACCGCTGCATCACCCATAGCCTTCCGGAGTTCTGGGTTCAAAGCAGGGGATGGAGCTTCCTCTAGAAGCTTCTGATTTCTTCTCTGATAGATCACAGTTTGACATTAAAACAAGGTTTCACTTACTAGAGTATTCCACTGAAACTAAATGAATCAGACACTCCAGAAGCAACATACTATTTTCACCATGAAAATTTCCATATTTCAACTTGGATTTACAAAATTCAAACAAAAAATCCAACTGGCGATCCACATAATCCTCATTGTTTTCAGCTCCAGATCTTAATACTTGTACAAGTATCCACAAAATGTAAGTCCTCCATTATCTTTCTCTATTATTGCTTTTCAGTAATATATAGTGAAAAAGAATACTTTCTGAGGGACGAAAGGAGCTCTTACACCCAAGTTCTTTAAAGTGCAGGTTTTTAATTCAAATAAAAACCGTAACCTCTAAGAAACTAAGTTTGTAGTGACAAGGTAAGAATATTCTTATGTAAAACAAATAGAAAATGAAATCTCATAGGCTTAACAAAGAATGAAAAGGCTCTCTCTTTGAGGAAGGGTTCAAACAACATCTTTCAACCTTTTAGCCCATTTGGCAAAAAAAAATGAATTCTTGTTTGTAAATTCATAACTGGATAATAAAAGTAAGAATCTAACAGGATATCTCAAATTTGCTACACTGCAGAAATTTAGATCACAGATTTCAGGGTAATCTGGTATCCATGCTATCATAACTGGAAATCATAAATGTATATTGTATAACAATATAAAAACCAGAAACATTTTCTGACTTCAACAGATTGGTGGCTGGCTAGATGGAACTCATGTCATAATTTAATAGGTTGTATTGATACTGAGCCTAGTCTGAATCCAACAGATTAGGTTGGCTAGATGGAAATCACGCCATTATTGAACAGGTTGTATTGCTATTGGCAGCCTAGCGTTAAGACAAATGCGATTAAGATCCCTGAAAGTTGTTTTTAAAGATTTAGACTGGTTGTCAGGGCTAATGCAAACTCCTCCTTCATCTAGGCATCAGACTTATATAGGTGGTGCTTATAAATGTACAAGTAATATTGATATTCCAAAGCAGCAGAAAGATGGCAGCAAAAGTTCAGAAAAATACTTACAGATAGAATAGAAATTGGCAATATCAAACTTTTCAAATCATTGCAAGTTAATTAACAAATACAAATCTTCACATTAATAGCTAAACAGTTTGTGCATCTAGCTAAGTCAAGAGCAGAAGATGAGTAAGACAAGAATACATAAACCAATTTGACATTATAAAGTACTGAAACATAGGTACCTGGATACTACAATCACGTTCTCCAAAATGTACGACATTTCCATACTTATCGGCAAGAACCTGAAATGCCATCAAAAAAACAGGTGCTGTAGTTAATGCAAAGTGGAACAAGAAATTCTACAAGAGGCTGTTAAACATGTAAATCACTAAATTACATATCTAAGTGTAGCTCACACAAGGATATTTTAAGAAAGAAAAAAGTAAATAATTTGGAAAACACACACATATTATCAAAATTTCCATTCACAATTCCAAAGCATATGCGATCGTTGAGAAATTTACAGATATAGGTTCCAACATAATACAATATGATGTTGGTGTTTCTAATTAGTTCACTGTTATTCCATCAGCTTCCAGTAATTATTATTCATTTTTCTCAGCTCAATAACATTACACTAGTCATAATGTAAACTCTGATTAGCAATGCATTATCACAGATTTTTTCTTAAAATAATTGCTCTACAATAACAAAGCATGAAATTATGGCAGAAGGAAGAAAGACTCCAATTGGAGGCTACCAACAGTCTATGAGAACTTGGAAGAAACAAATGGGGAAATGAATGAATTGTCTTTCTCAAAAGAGAACTTATAAAACATAGTATGAATTTTGTGAAACCAGACTGTTGTAACATATAGATAAGTGAGTTTAGTTTAAGATAACAAGAGAAAGTAATATTTTGCACAAAGCGAAAACCATAAACCCCTGATGCTGGCTGAGACATTGGCTAACTTGCCAATGGATTCTCCCCAGCAACATGTACCCAGTGTGTGAATTTCCAGGACTTCTGCATACCAATCATTCTTTTTTGAGGGGAAAAACACGTTAATGATTACAAGAACTAGGAGATCTTACCTGAAACTCAATGTGCCGTGGATTCTGGATATATTTCTCCAAATAAACTCCATCATTTCCAAATGCAACTTGTGCCTCACTTTTGGCTTGCTACATACAAAACAAAATAAAAAAATAAAGATAAGAGTGAAACTTCAGTAAACTCCATGTTCCGGGATTAGGATTCTAAGAACCAACTTAATAAAAGGATGATGGAATAACCAACTTTTCAAGACATTTAAAGAAGCAATGGCAACTATTTGTGAATGAGGAACAAAAAGGAAACACAATTGATACATGAGATCAATCTGTAAGGTTACATGCCTATACTATTTCAAAAAGGTGCTATTGTGGCTTTTCCTTACAGTTCACACAAATATTCAGGAGTGATAACCACCACACTGTGGTAGGTTTACACATTGAATTTAAGATGCATCTGTAGATAGCTCCTGATTTATGCAACATCCAGAACCTTAATCTGCATGAAACTTATTATGCTTGCAATAATCAAAGAGCACATCTTGGAATTCATGGATTTGATCATTGATATATGTAAGATAAAAACTTTAGAAGTAACCTACTCCAAGGTATACCTAGTCTTATGCCTAATTTTAGATAGAATTAGTTTTATAAATGAACTATAAATATGAGTAGCAACTCTATACATCAATACTACAATTTAGCATCCCTCATGTAGATATCAGGAACGAAACCCTCCCTTGGGGTAGGGTTTTCTTCAATTCCTTGAGGGGGCATGCGTTTGTATGTTGCGGCATCTCCCCTACCTCCATCTTAAACTTTCGCCTCTTCTCTCTCTCTATCTAGCATCAAAAATTCAAATGTTCTTCCCCAACCTCCACGACCAACCAAATCCAAACTTTGGTTCCCCATGTACTTCCTTTCCCTCTCTCCATTGACAAAACTTTAGTTTTCCTTTACCTACATCCATCTTTTTTTTTTCCTTAATCATAAATTTGTAATTCTCTTCAACCCGCATGACCACATAGGACCTCTCTCATTCCTACCCTATACAAGTTGATTGCTTTTGTCTCCCTTCCATTGAAAAACTTTTTTCCAACCCATGCCACTTCCTTAGCAACTATTGAAAGGACAAGTGGTACAAACCTCATAGATGCCCTGGGTTGGAATTACAGAATCCCTTCTCCCACAAAACCAACTCAGTGGAATATTCTGAGCATCTCCAGGAAACAGGATCTCAACAACCATGGTAGAGCCACCAAAGGAGAGACATTGGGAGGAAAGGTCCATGCTCCAATATCACCAAGATTCCTTCCAAATCCTTCTTTGTTCCTGTAGCTGCCACTTCTGCTCCACGTGTAAGGCCAGACAATTCCGACATTATCTCCTCATTAAGGGTGACTCCAACTACAGTAATATCTCCTGCTTCGAGAGCTACTCTTTTTCCATTCTATCATTCTCCCAAGATTTCCCTCTATCGCCTGGCTACTCTCCGCTCCAACAATACCAACCACAAATCCATCATTCGGGAATTTTAAATTGAGATCTACTAGACTATTCCGAACAAGTAGCAGTAAATTGAAAAAGAACAAAAAAAAGAGAGCGGTTGGTATTAGAAAGATGAAATGAAAAACAACAATCAGAGCTTTATAATAAAAGGGCAATATATGTCAATAATAAGTCCAACGAATGAAAGAAACATTCAAAAACTTTGGTGAGAGATCTAAGGCATTTATTTTTTCACAATCTCATTAACAATTTTCCATTTTTTTCTTCTCTGTCCCAACAACTAATTTCTATCCCATCATCCTATTTTTGTGTACGATTTACAATAAGTTGTACTCTATCATTTCTAACATCAACTACCTCTCTTGAAGTAAAATGGCTGGCAATTAAGTATCCTATAAACATTTCTCCCTCTCTGAGTGGATGATCGGAATCCAATCATGGTTTAAAATTTTGAGTCGTATTAGAGTTTTGGTTTATGACCGAAACAATATGATTTCGGTATCGTCTTGTGCCGATATGGTTTTGATACTTTTTTAAATATAAAATATATTAATTAAAAAATATTGTTATAATATGTGATTACTATAAATACTTACTATTAGGTTAAACTAATATTTTAAAACTTAAGATGGAGTAAAAGTCAATGTAAAATTAACTAAAGTCTAGACATAATAATTAGGATCGAGAAGGTTTAAATTATATTAAATTTAATTTATTTTAATGAGGAAATTTTTTCCCCATGTATTT
>JBBPFP011250268.1:0-10516 GCA_037974795.1 Kaempferia galanga
TAGCTCAGCCGTATTCCCAGCTGTCCATCTGGTTGGATTCAGACAGGATCAGGCACCTTCCCGACTACTCCGAGGCGCCTCCAGCTCCCTGGAAGGTGCCTCCGTGCCTCCCTATATGGGTCTGCGGCCAAGGCCTCCGGAGACGCCTCCAGCACCCATGGAGGCGCTCTTGAGCACTGTTCATCCGAGGCTTTTTGTCCATTTTCTTTTCTTACAATCACATTAGTCCAAAACCTACAAAACCAAGTTAGCACAACTAACAATATAATTAATAAGTTAATATTGACAGTCTCAAGACTATCCAATCCTGCATTTTGGATTTCAACCGAAACACTAAGTCGGACCAACGCCTACTGTTCACTCAAAAGGGAACGCGCCCTCACTTACTCCTATCAAGAGAGTTTACCTATTGTCAAATCGGTCCTCCAGACCATTTGAACTTTTACTCAGCATCCGAGCCTCAGGACTTCCACGTAGGGGTTCTCAACCTTAGGATTTCCCACCTGGTGTTCGCGACCTCCAGGACTTCCACCTACGTCTGATCCCCGACCCGTAGGAATTGTCCGCCTGGCGTCCTCGACCTACCAAGTCTTCCGCCCAGTCCCTTGGACCAGTACTTCGATGCCTAACTGCAGCTAGGACTTTCCACCAGCTAGGGTTACCACCCCCTAGGACTTAGGGTTACCTCCCCTAAGGTTTTCTACCTGCCTAAAATCACTTAGGACTTTTCTCAACTTAAGGTTACCACCCCTTATGACCTAGGATTACCTCCCTTGTGATTTTCCACATGCCTAAGATCACTTAGAACTTTCCTACACACTTAGTTCAGCTGATCAAACCAACAATAACTCTTAACTTTAAACCCTTAACTTAAAACTTTTTACCATTATCAAAATCAGGTTCAATTATTGATGCATCCTGCACCAACAAAAAAAAAAAACATTCTACTATTAAATGAGAGAATAATTTTGAAACAAAAGGGAAGACAGAGATGAACGTCCGTGGTAGTTTGATATGTGACTTCAAATCCATTGCGAATTTCACTACGCAGTCAAACATGCATAAAATGTTCGTCATGCCTTATTCATTTCCAGGCCACAGTCATTATTCTCAAACTTCAACTCAAAAGAGTAACATATTGAATCATGCAGAGAAGCGAATCGGTACCCTTCGCTGAATTGGTGTCCTACAAGAAGGACAATCTTTCATTCCCTGCTTTTCATGAAGCTCATTGCATTTTACACACACAACTTGGTGAGCACAAGGAAGGAAAACAACAGACATTTCCTCCGATAGGCACATCACACATTCTCGCTCCCGCTGTAGTTCTTCCATTTCTGTTTCCTGTGACTCGATTAACTTTGCCAAGATATGGGCATTAACTTTTTTCCTTCCGTCAGAGAGGCGGGAAGCATAGCTTTTATCTGTTCCCACAGGTAGAGCAGTGAGGTTTGTGGAGTCTTTGACAAGCCTCAACTGTGCAATCTGCTGCTCGAGCTTGCGTATTTCATTTTTGGACCTTTGCAGATCATTTTCAGCTTCAAATCTTAATGCATTTTCCTGTGATTTGGCTGTAGTCTCCAGCTGTTCTCTTTCTTTTCTTTCAGCATTAGCCACTGCAATTGCCTCATTCTTCAACTTCTCTTCTTGTTTCCACCTGGCCTGCAAGTTATTTCCATCAGGCAAAAAAATAAACAAACTTTTATTTAAACAAAAAATTGCTTTAATCTGTCTCTCAAGTTTAATAACAGATTCAATGTTCTAAACAAAGAATTGCTTCTACGTATCCTCTTTTCGTCTTTTGTTGCCACAACAAATTCAATCTGACTTGCGACATATCCAACAATAATTCCTTCCAAATTAAAATTTTCAGTTTAACAATAATTTTGTTTATGTTCATTACTCTTGTTTGTCTCAAAAAAATATCAACAGGTATTTTATGACATCCAGTCAAAATGACAAATATATGATTGGCCATATTGAAACATTTATCATTATTTTTGTCCTAATCATTTGGGGTCGGCAATCCTCCATTGAACACTAGCAATATTTGAGTTGATTAATCATATTTTATTCCTAACTAATGTTGTTTCGAACTGTGTTATGTCTTACATCTTACACCCTAATCCATGTATGTTATAGTGGTCTTAGGACATATACAATCTTAATGTATTTTCTCTCAATTTATATAGTCAATTGGGTCTACACTATACAACTCTGGGATAATAGCAATTTTTTTTAAAAAAAATTATCGTTTCTAGTAAAAGGGTGTTTGGCTGAGCTTATAAGCTTTTACAAAATAGCTTATAAGTTGTTTTCGAGCTTATAAACTCTTCAAATCTGTTTGGTAAATTTTTTGCAAATAGCTTATAAGCTGTCAAAATAACTTGTTTAACAACTTATAAACTGTTTTTAAAAAAGTAAGAGAGACCCTACTTTTTAAAAAAGATCTTATTTTAATAATTTTCTTTTCTAAAATATCCTTATATATTTTCATTAATACTCATCTTATCCTCCACGGATTTTTAAAAACCTAACAAATCTCTTTCTACGTCAACTTCTTTTCTCATTGTCATCTTCTCTTCCCAGCGCACGAAGTCTCTAACACTCTCTTCCATTTCTTCTCTCTTCGATGAATAAATTCTCTGACTCAGTTAGAATTTGATTTTTTTATTGTCGAATTTCTTTTTATATCCTTATTTTCCAAAGGTAGTTTTATTTTTTTATATAAATTTAACATTTATTATAAAATTGTAAACTAATTTTGTGTTTATATATAATATTTACATTACCTTAATAGTATTATACACTTTTTGGTAATTTTATTAATAAAAAGATCGTATAATACCAGACACATCAATATCTATAAATTGTTTTAAATAAGTTCATCCAAACACTTTAACAACTTATTTTTAAAATAAGACCTAACATCTTATAAGCTCCTCCTAAAACAACTTATAAGTTGTACGAGCTTATAAGTTGTTTATAATAAGTTTAGTCAAACACCCTCTAACTCAACTAATTCATCTTAGCATTCTTGTTTCTATTACATTATCCTTTTATGTGTTCAGGCAATAGCTTGAATTGGGAGTAGTTTGATCACTTTGACCATATAGAGAAAGACTGGAAGTAACTAACTAATCCTGTCTAGATCAATCAAATGACTAGATTTGATTTTAAATGAGTTAATAATCTTAGCCTTTGCTATTAGAATCATAAGATTCAAATTCCTATAAAACAATGTTACGTTTCACATGTAAAAAACAGTCTGGTTCTTATATAGAACAGGAATCTAAGAGAAGCGTGATCATTTTAGTACAATTCAAACATGATTGGATACAGGAATCTTATTTTATATCATTGAACATGAATCTTTACATAGTCCACTCCTCCAACATCAACTAAGAACCCAAACATCTCAGAAATAGATACAAAGGTAAAAATTTATCAAATGAGGCACTCCTTCACATACATCAGGAGTCCATTAGTAAAAAAGGTCAGGGGAAATCTTCTTGAATCCCCAAACATCAACTACTCCAATAGAAGTGCAACACAATCTGATAATCCTATTCCTTCTGAATTAGATAGGCCGACTCCAAATAAAATAACAATTGTTGAGTTAGATAGTTTGACTCAAATAAAAGTAAATTAACTTCTATTTTGAGTCATTTTAAGGAAACAAAGATCAATGGAAAGGATAGGTTCATTTGCAATGATGGTAGTGCTAAATTATTAGGGGATATTCATCATGGTGCAAAACCTTTGCATGATGATAACAAGAGATGTCCAAAGAGAAAAAAACTAAGATAAGGCAATAAGTTCGTCGCGTATATTTTTGTGAAGGATAAATCTAATCACTATTTTTTGATGCAATCTTGCTCTAAGTGATCTGATATGAGCTTGAGTTTTAATATTTGGATAAAAGGGTACAAGTTGGACCATGTATTTGATATATGTATTTGAGTGTACTTGATGTGTGTTTGAATGTGCAGGGACTTGTAACCCACACAAAGAGCTTTTGGCATGGTGATGCAGAGCAATAGAGCCTAAAATTGTTAAACCATTTTGATCGGCGATCACGGGCAGCCAAACATTGACCGGGCGTAACTTTTGACTTGAGTTGAACTACGTGACTTCCAATTAAATCGAAGCTTATTCAAAGATCTATTATTATTTATGAGGTGGAACACGTAATAACCTAGTTTCGAGGTAAAAAAAAAAAAAAAAAACATCATTTAAAGTCTTTTTGGAAGCTCCAATCAATTGTCATTGTTTTGAGGTTATTTTCATCTTTTGTCTTTAGATTTTTAGAGTCTATTTAAACTATTTGTTTAGTTGTTTAGGACAGTTTTTTAATCAATAATATTTTTAGCCGTCATCTCCTTCTTCAGGAACGAGTTTTGCTTTCCTATTTCCTAGTATTCTGCTAAATCAACAGTTGTAGAAAATTATTTCCAATATTCGCAGTCGAATCAATGGGAACAATAGCTTGTGCTGCATCACTTGGCATGGTCAAGATGGCACGCTCAATAGATTAGAGATCCATTGAGATAGAAGAAGGATGGTATTGGGCATCTAAGGGACCATAGAATGAGAAGCACTGAGGTGGTGTTGGAGCAACTCTAAAACATTGACCTAGCATGGATTGAGGGACTAGAAGATGAGTAATGATATAGCAAGGATGATATAACCAATAGAGGCAGATTATATATGTTAAGAGGTGAGTGGAGGAGCTAAAGGCTTATACGCATCTGAGGGATTGAGTAACCTACAGGAAATGTCATACGATAAAGTCAAACTGTAGAGGGTAAGACTTTAGTCACTTAAGTGTTGAATGACTAATATCCAATGGAACAAAGGGTAGAACTCAACATAGATAGACTCTACCTCAAAAGTGATCGTAGTTGGGTACTAGTCCACTAGCATTGAAGATCAGTTGGATGGTGGTTGAGAATCCCAATATTTAAAGTTTGCAGTTTACTAATGATCAATCGACTAGTGGAGGAATCAACTCAGTCCAAGAAGCCAACCAATAGAATGATTTTGGTCATACCCGAGTTGACTAGGCAGTAAATTGTTCCTTCTTGCTAAGCACTTTCCCTCCTTGACATGATAACATTGTTGTCAAGGCCAACAGTAAGCAACAACCTAACGTTGAATAGCTCGTGTGAGCCACTACTTCTAATAATGTTCCTCTTGTGCGAACGACAGTCATTTGTGTCCATTGTCAGATCGGTGTGATTGATGTGGTAGAGGGGGTCAATACCACTTCCAATGATGTTAGTGCTCTACAAGACAAATATATACTTCACAAATTAAAGAACACAATAAATAATTTCAAATCAAAGAAAGTATGCAGTGATTTAACGTGGTTGGGAAGCCTCTAAACTCTTCACCACTCCTGAAAACCTCTATATTTTATCCTTCTTGTGGCAAAAAGATGATACACTCACCCTAGGCGTCCATCCATGCTCGCTCCGAGGCATTTGAAAGTGAAGTAAATCACGGTGACTAAGCATTATATTTTATCCTTCTTAGTAGTACCAAAGGTGGAGAAACCTTTTATAGATTAATGATTAAGTGGTATAAAACTAAGAAAAAATAAATATATTAGAGCTCTCAATGTGGTAGAGTAATAATTATTTTTTATTTGACTGTCCTTTCTTCATGTATCCCCTCAAGCTTTTTTTGGTATCCTTCTCTTTGAATCATATTCAAATCTTTACGGGAAACCCTAGATCTGAAAGGTTTTAGGACTAGTAAAAGATAAAATATATAAAATTTAAGTTTAATAATATTAGACTTAATGAATAACTATTAAAATAGGAGATGATGAATTGTGAGTACCGAGAGTTTTAAGTATTTATGATCATTTTCGCAAAAGAATGAAGAGATTGAGAGACATGTCTTAAATTAAATACAAGTAGGATAGTTGAACTGAAGTAGAACAGTTCTTTACAATCATAAAGTAATTTTAAGACTTCAAAGAACATTTTACAAAATGGTGGTTAGACCTATTATATTAGAACTGAATGTTAGGCTATAACTTAAGTACATGACCAGAAGATGAGAGTTGTAAAAATTAGAATGTTAAGGTGGATGTGTGAAAAATACAAGGATAGACAAGATAAAAAATGAAAATATTAGAAAGAATGTCAAGTTGTATCTATTGAGGGGAAATTTCGACGGACGCGTTTAAGATGGTACGGGCATGAATTTAGACGACTCATAAATGCTCTAATTAGATGATGTGAAATTATAACCAAAAAATACTTGGTTAGAAATAATAAAATAAGATAATATCTATTTAAATATAAATGATGATATAGGGATATAGCCAAATGATATAAAAGGATTCATATAGTCAACCCTACTTAGTAGGATAAGACTTGGTTGTTGTGTTCTCTTCAAATCATGCTAATGTGGTAACCATCAGTTGATTGATCCATAGTATCTTATCCAAATCTTGTTGTTAAAGCTTTCATCTTTGATTACATTTAAATCAATTACTATAATCAACTGAACCTCTACACCAGTCTAAAAAAAACTTTTTGCTGTCGATCAAATAAACCTTAGTCGATTGGGTGAGTCAAGTAGCATATTTTTTAGTTTGCCAAAGCTATAAAATCATCAATTATTTAGAACATATCCATTAGTCGTCGACTAATCACTCCACAATACCCCAAACATACCCAATTTGGGGTATACTAATCAAGCTATTGGCTCTCAATCGCAAATCAATTAATACACAACCATCACTGATCAAACCACAAAACCCCAAAACACTTAGGGTATGTTTACCCGAATACTATCATCAATTAACTAGTTCCTCTGACTTCAATCACATCTACGGTCGAGTCCGCCTAAGTTGTCATCTACACTCGTCCTTTATGTTACCCTCGTCTTTTATGTTCAAGACACTCCACTTACATCTTTCGTAGAGTTTCTTTAAGCATTAAAGTCTTCTCCCATAAGTTATGTCCCTCGTATACTCTAAGCACTAGGCTCCTCGTGTCATCCTTTACGTCTTTGCTTATATAATTCACCTCCTCAGCTTGCCATACTTTGATATTCGTCATGCAATCACTAGGATGCTCACTCCATTGTTCACCAATCTCCACTAACCTTAAGCCATCGAGCAAACAAATACCTTGATCACACTAACTTATATAGATGATGGTAGACTTTACGCAACTAAAACACAAATTAGACATCACTCCTAACTAAAATTCTTTGTCCAACTCATCAAAACTCTTAATTTCCTAATTGCAATGGGGACAAGAGTTCCAACAACCATGAGCCCACTTGCCACTTAAACACTTGTCGCAAGTCCCTCAAGCAACAACATCGTCATCTACGACCTAATTAAGGATCATAGATGCTTAGTGTCCTTGCCACCTCCCGCCACACCAACCTCATTTATGTCGCCTCATCCTACACACTGCCTCCACCACTATCGCACCCTACACACACCCATGCACATCATGCATTCACACGTTCTAGCTAAGAGGAGTCAATCTCTCCACCCTTTTGTTCCTCGACACTTTCCTCAAAACCAAATCCCTAATTGGGAATTGCTATAATTAATGTATGGTTTTAAAAAATCAAGATTCTTTACAATACAAACAAATAATTCTAAAAAAATATCTTTACCCTCTTGGATCTTATCCAAGGGCTATATTTTGACTCACGTAGGAGATTGAAAGCTAGATTGCTCAAGGACCACATGGTGCAATTTTCAAAGTGGAAAAGGCTCGTATTAACTCGGCATCCTTGCTCTTTCATTGAAAATTCTCTTTTGTTTAATTTAGATGATTTAGTTAATTTTTGTGCATTGTGTATTTGCTCTGATATTATCTATTTTATTTGTACCATTATTATGTTTATTAACTTAGTTTTCTCTATATTTTTGTGTTAGTTAATAATCTACATTACATGTCAAGACCTTACATCGGCTATGATAAGAAACTTTACCGTTTGAGAGGTACATAACTAGTAATAGAAGATGAGATTAAAACACCCTAGACCTCCTAGAACAATTTAAAGGTTATGCTACTAACAAAATCAAGGACAAGAGTCCTAAGCTTGTAGATCATACATCCCATCTAGTTGCACGACCGTTCACCTAAGCATCATTAGCAACGATAATTATCCTACTATCCTCTTGATGAGGACCACTTGTACACCTATGTTTGACAAAGTTTCCAAGATGAATATACCGTGAATCCATCACACACTAGTAGAAAAAAAAGGATATTGAATAAGTATGTTCCAAACTTCAAAAATCAATAACAGGCAATGCAAATCTACCTAAAACAATCCAATATGAGAGTAGTCGAATACCTAAGCAAATTTGATAAGCTACATATATGGTGTATCCCCAAGTTCGACGTAAGGAAACCGAAACCAATATACTTCATTAATGGGCTTAAGCTTGAAATCTAACAAGTTTGCCCCTACATCAATAGAAGAGGCTTATTATAAGGTTGAAGAGATTGAAAAATTTATAAAACCACCTACCTTCGATTATCAGGCTCCTCAATTAGTATTGCTCTTCAAGAATTTATTGGGTGACACAACATGAAAAACTCGCTTGACTCGCCCTAAAATTGTCATCCAACAAGTGAAGACTAAAATAAAGGCCAATAAGAGACTAGAGAATCCTAACTCCACCATTCAATGCTACAATTGTCATGGCTATGGATGTTGTACCATACTTTAGAAAGAGGTCAAAACCTTTTGACAAACACACCGAGAGACTAGAGGCATGGAAGAGATTAGATGACTCAACATAATGCATTGTACTTTATCCCCTACATGTCAATGCATAGAAATTCACTTACACCATCAATACATAATTTTCATATAGACCCCTTTAGGACACACCTTAACTACACCCAAACCCTTATAATATGGTATGAGTAAATCAAACTTTACTTTTATTTCTATAGAGATGTTTGGTTTCCATTGAGAGATTCATACAAGGTTTAAAATTTCAAATCGTGTCGGAGTTTCAATTTATGATGAGAACAATATAGTTTTGGTATGGTAGAGTATCATGCTGATACAATTTCAATACTTTTTCAAATATAAAATATATTAATTAAAAAATAAAATCGTCAATGTTAGACCCAAACTCAAATGAAAAAGATTGACAATTGTATCAGCTAATGTGAAACACAAATGAGTGTTAATGTTAAGTTGTTCCCGAAGTAAAACATTATAAGGTCCAACTGCAACATCTTACCGAGAACAATTACATCTCCATGAGCATTGAGTATAGTTTAAATATGCAAGAGTTTTGATATCATAGGTGGGATAAGAACAAATATTATAGAAATACTGATCCTATTAAAATTAGAATATGAAATATAAAAATGCTCACTGTAAAACAATAGAGATAGCAAATATAATGATTAAGAAAAGAATTAACATTTTTTTTTTGTACAAGAGGTAAAATGAGTAGTAGAGAAAGCAAAGATGATACAAAACTAGAATTTTAAGTTATGATACAGAAAGAAGTAAAAACAACTCGGGCCTCTTACCCTGTCTCCCTTTTTATTAAGATCATTTATGATCAAGCAATTGATATTACTTCCTTTTAAATAATCAATAGTTATACTATTTCTGATTGAGTCCCATGGTGGTCGAGTTAGATCGCCCCATAGGTATCCCACGTGTCCGCCCTCGAAGTTTTTATTTCTTTATCATTTTGGGCGTTAGGCATCCTTCTTTCATTAGTCTTCCTCTTCTCTTCCCTTTTCCTTCTCTTCTTTTTTTTTCTTTCTGCTAACTTCGTGTGATCCATGCAGGCGACATGCACACCATGCAAGCGACGTAATCAACTGGGCGTTCGTGGCCAAGAATGTCCCCAAAAGGAAGAGGGGGACATTAGAAGAGCCAAGTGAGTCAACCCTCGCCAATGCCCTATTTAGATAAGCATATTCGGCATACATTCATTACTTTTGCATTTTTTTTTAACCTTTTTGTATGATTTTATTGATAGGACATGAAGATCTTGATGTTTAGAGTGAATTTTGAGAGGAAATCAAAGGAATGCACATTACAACATGATCCACAGCCATTCCATGCTACCTAACATGGTCATAGATCATACAGGAGGAGGCACCCGAAAAATAATGGCCCAGCCTTGTTGGCCGACACGACCATGTGCGTTGTTGTCTCGAGATAAAAACAAAGTACCAAATTTTAAACCAGCATAACTTTTGACTTGGGTTCCCATAACCTAACAAATCGAAGCTCATTCCGAGATCTACAGTTTGGTATAAGGTGAAACCCGTAACATCCCAGTTTTAGGCCCCAAAACATTATTTTCATGGACATGTGGCGGTGCCTCCTATTTTTATAGAGATTTTGTATACTAAAAAAGTGTCCCCCAATTTGTTAGAAAAGTTTGTTAGTTTTGGTATCCTTTGAGGCTATAAAGGAACCAAGGGGCATTTGCTATGGCATCAAAGGATCAAGGGGTTCTCCCCTCCCTATCAAGTGGGTTTCC
>JBBPFP011250377.1:0-10513 GCA_037974795.1 Kaempferia galanga
ATTATCATCTTTACAATACAACAACCACGATGACGAAAGACCCTAGTAAATTGGCTTTGAACTCGCTTGCTGAAAGACACCGCAAACTCCAACAGTCATGGAATTCTTTCAACCACGATGCTGCTATTTTTGCGACGAGTTGAAAGAATTCTATGACTGTTGGAGTTTGAGGTGTCTTTGAGCAAGCGAGTTCAAAGCCAATTTACTGGGGCCTTTCGTCATTGTGGTTGTAGTATTGTAAAGATGATTATGCTATATAAAAGGAGGTAAAACATAGTTAAATGAATAAAGGGTGGGAAAGATTTATTTTTATGAACATATACCTATTGAAAATTAATTTCTTATTATAGGTCTATCATTATCACCACCAGATAGTAATACGATTGACTCCAGAGTACTACCAGACCACCGCCCAAATCCAGACCTCTACACTCAAACTTACGAGACTACTCTTGCTAAACCAGACAACAGAGAACTGCAATTCAAAATCCGAGATTCAAATTATTACGATCAAGCTAAGACTGTCAGGACTAACCGACCCCAATCCCAAATCATACAGCCGTTGCCATTGCTGCCGCGGTTGTTGCTGCTGCGTCCTCCTCCGCCGCCATGGTCGTTGCTGTGTCCTCCACCACCACTGTCGTTGTTGCAGCCTCCTCCGCCGCTGCCACTACCGTTATTGCTGCCTCCGCCGCCGCCGCCGCGTAGCCGTTGCTGCCGCGGTTGTTGCTGCCTCCTCCTCTGCCACTGCCGCCGCCACGTCCAGGCCTACGAGACTGTGGAGACATAACGACCCATGACACCACCAAGGCTGCCGCTGCCCCTGCCGCCACAGGCCTGAACAAATTAACCTTAGGAGTATTTCTATTGTTGCCGAGTTCTCAATTCTGCAATTGTGTTTACATTTGTTGAATTGCTGTATTCATTTGTCCTGAGTTCGCCTCTAATCCTTCAGTCCTTTGTGCCAAATCTGCCATCATGTGATTCAATTCTTCAATGTTTTAATTGACAACTTCAATGATCTCCAAAACTCGATCTATCTTTTGATTACAATCAGCTTCGAAACGGTCTATCCTTTCATTGAAGTCGCTAATCTGTCGATTACACTCTTCAAACCTTTCGTTAAAATTCAGTATTCTTTCCCTCTCCAGCAATTGCTGATAATGGTATTCAATGTGCACTGCTGAAACAATCCGGTTATAGTTGGAGTATCTGTCCATGTCGCAGATGTGGATAGCTACAAAATAGATGGGAGGCGGATAGGTCGAAGATGGCTGGGATAGCTGGGGATGGTTGGGAGTCGGATAGCTCGGAGAGGCTGCGAGTAGGTTATGTCCGCTGCGGAGGTGCTTAAATGGAGCGGAGAGGTAGAGGAGCAGAGGCCGTCTGCAGAGGAGAGAGAGAGAGAGGTGCGTAACTATTAAATATAGTAATTATTAACAAATTATTATCCTAAAATTATAATTGAGATAACTAAAATGAGTGAACTAGGCAGGCCATGCAAGTCGATTGGGCTATAGATGAGCTAATTGGATCTTCCAGGTTATTTTATTCACTAAGTAAGATTGATCGTGCTGAGTAAGCAATGAGGATCAATTGAGCGGCTAATCAGATTGGTTTTGGAAGATGGCCGGTAAATGATTAAACCAAGCGAGCTGGTCAAACCAATTATTCTACATTCGGCAGATAGGTTGGGCCAGTCAAATTATTAAGTTGATCGGGTTCAATAGATTGAGTGGAATGAATGGGTTGATGTGTAAATTGGACCAAATAAATTATCAATTGTGTGGACCGATTGAATCAGAAATGTCAAATAGATAAAGTAGATTGAACATTCTAAAATACATAAGATGAACCATGTAAGTTAAATTTTGCAGAAGAATTAGATAAACAAAATGGCTAGTTAGACCATTTATTATTGTAACTAAACAAATGAATGAAATGAATTGTTACCCTTTATCATTTCGTTCCATTCCATTCCTAATCTCATTTCAAGATTGTTCCACTCCACTCATGTGTATTAAATGCGCGCTAACTGTAATCTTCTTTTTTCTTGATTGTGTTAAGAAAGGGATCAATATTTTTTTGTTTTCTTAGTACTCGATATGTGTGTGTGTGCATACTTGACCGCCCAATCCCATGAGATGTATCATATTAAAGTTGATCGGCAAACACTTATATCAAAAGCTTGAGTTGCTTGAGAATGGACAAATCTTTTCATATTTTTAATAGTGTGTTTCCTGGGTTTCTTCCTTTGTGCTCATTGTCACATGCGGTTCTAGATGGTGCATTTAAAAATCACTATCCAGTGATGGGTCAGAACCTTATGAAATGAATCTTGTTACCTTGGTCTTGTTGCAATATGACATAGATGACCTTGATCAGTAGCCTAGGCCGTGAAAGCTATAAATAATGCAATCCTGACATAGTAGTTCAGTCCTCAAAATAGAGCTGCTAACAATAGCCATTCTAGAAAATAAGATAAAGTTTCCTAGTATTTGAAAAAGGGATTTAATTAGCCGATTCATTTCCAAATGCTTCTTACATGAAACCATAAATTTAGGCATTTGAAAATTTCAATCTCAGATGCCCATTGTATTTCGCTTTGCTTGAGATAGGATTTGTTACACTGAAATTTCAGTATCAGTGAGGAATTTTCTACTGTGCAATTTCTGGTTATAGAAAACCTGAGTTTAATATGTAGTTTTATTTAGCAATCATTTACCCAAAGTTTAAAATACCATTCCGCCTGCAGCCCGGCACTGTAATGTGGCCGACACTGCAGGTCGCTGTTGGGTTGACTCCCGTGTGCTTGCGGAAGAGCCCCAATCCCGCGGTGACCACCATGGGGTTATGGAAGCACCACGATCCCGCAACGACCACCGCGGGCTCCCGAAAGTGTGGTGACCCCGCGAAATCCCTTGTCGACCACCGTAGAAGTGTTGCGACGCCGCGGTGACCCACGCGGGGTTGCGGAAGCATCGCGATGCCCTGGCGATACTCGCAGGGTCGCAGAAGCGTCGCGATGCCCCGACGACCCTCGTGGGGTCATAGAAGCGACGTGACGCTTAGGCGACCCCCACACGGTTGCGGAAGCTTCCCATGAAGCTTCTGGCATCACCAGAGGCATTGTAAGATTCCTTCGGCCCGCCGGAAGCGTTGCGGGATGGCGCTACTAGAAGCTGCAAGACGCCTCTGGCGCCATCGGAAGCATCCCACGACCTACCCTGTTCCAATCGAAAATTAAATTTGAGATTTAATTAATTCAAACAATTCCCAACTAAATTGTGATATTTCGAAGAGGCTTTTATAAACCTCAATTAAACTATCCCAATTAAATATATAAAAATATATTTAAAATTAAAAAATTATTAATTGATATTGATTTTTATTTACTGTTTTAAATTTTATTTAAAATTCTAAAATATTTTTAATATTTTTAGTTTATATTTTAATAAAAAATTTATTATTTTTTTAGTTTGTATGTTTAAAGAAAATTATATTTAATTATTTTTTAATAATATTAAATTATTCAATAATGGAAAACTTATATAAAATTAATATACAACTTTTATAAAAATTATATACAATAAACATATTTATCTAATAATTACTATATATAAATAAAAAATACCGAAACCATTTCGGCGCAGCACAATAAGATACCGAGACCGTATTGTTCCGGTTTGAGACCGGAACCTCGGCATGGGTCAAGATTTTAAACCTTGAATTTACCCATTCTTTTTTTTTTTTTGGATGCGGATAATTTACCCATTCTTAGTTGAGTTTGTTCTATCAATGAATTTCCACTGTTGGATGCAGCCTGAATTCTATTCATTGCTTCCATCTGTATTTCTGTGAAGTAACTTGACTCATTTTTTTCTTGTATTTTGTATTTCTCAAGAATGCAAACATATAGATTGGGGTTTTCCCCTTGTAGCTTAAGTTTTTTGAGGCAAGCTATCATGACGTTCGTTTTATTTGTGTTAACATTATAATATACACATCAAGATTTATTTGTTTTGATATTAGTGACATTTTGGATTTGCTTTCTATCCTTCTATAAAGCATACTGTATATTTCATTTTTAGCCAAAATATAGCAACTACATTGTATTAACCAAGAGTTTTATGCAATCCATACATAGAGTAACAGTGAAGTCAAACCGGCATCTAACTACATTCTAGCAACATTTTATGTTGTATTATGAAAGAAACATTTGGCACAAACCAGGCAGCTGTCCAGTCCTTGACTGTTGCAACACAAAAGTTTTGAATTACCACAGCAGGATGTTGATAGGATTAGCATTGGCTGTTGCTCCTTGTCATCCTTAAGACATTCAAGACTGATATTTTAATGTATGAATGATTGGTTCCCTTGTATAGGTAGAAAGGAGGATATTCTTATGCTTAGGTGAAAAATAAATAGACATGCCATAGGATGGTTAGAAGTTTGGCTTATTATGGTGGCCTATCATATTTGGTTAGCCTTACCTCACAGTTTAAAAAATTATGTTGTATAATCAGAGGTCAATTGCAAGTAAGTATTCCCTATTAAATTAGCAATAATGATTGCCATATCATTTCCTTATGCCACAATCTTGAAAATTTTCACCATCATCATCAAGTCAAAATCATTTTGTCCCAACTCGTTGACAGTTACATGAATCAGAGTTTTAAGTTGATCTGACTTAGATTCTCTTAATGGTTATGTTTTGTTTAGGTTTTACATTGTTTTAAAAAGCTATTTGGACATTGTTTTCAATTTTTAGAACTGTCACTTGCAATCTAGTTGTCCTCATTATAGGTTGGAGATGATTGCCGACAAGATGTTCTTGCGCTTCAAGTGATTGCCTTGCTCCGGGACATATTCAATGCTGTTGGATTGAACCTTTATCTGTTTCCTTATGGTGTTTTGCCAACTGGACCTGAGAGAGGTATAATTGAGGTAAGTTCCACTTAGTCATTATCTGCTGTGATCCTTTAGATGTTAATAGTTAATTCAATTCTGATCTTTATTTCAGTTACCATTTCCTTCAATCTAAAGGAGCCATCATTAATTTTCCCTACTACTATTGTTTTGGTTCATAGAGAAAAATTAACTGTATATCATCTTGAGCAAACCATATGCTTCTTAATTAGAGAAAGGATGCATGAGGTTTTCAAGTGATTAAATGTTTTCATTTTGATGAGCCCGTGCATGGCTATTGTTTGTTTTGATTGGTTAGATGGGTGAGACTTGGGTTGTTCTTTCAATGAACTAAGCAATTTTTGGCTTGATGATGTTGATGGGAGAGTTAGTGTGATGCACACCAAGAAGTACAAGAAACTATCATGGCCAGGTCAACCGCAAATAGCTAGGGCCTTGCCATGCTCAGGCCGGCACACCTAATAAGTGCAGGCGAAGCACCAGAATTGTAATCCATGGGTGAAGTTCAGCCCTATTTTTATTTATAAATGAATACTAATACACATTAAATATCATTTAAATAAAAAATCAATTTTAGTGACATTATTCGTAAATTTTATATATTATTATAGTTATTTTAAAATATCAATTTTAATTAATTAAAATGTGTGTGTGTGTGTATTGTTTGAATTGTAGAGCCTGGGGTTGAGCCTAGGTTGGCACAGGCAAAGGCCATTCGAGGCATGCCCTGGAAACCCTTTTCTGGGTTATGTTTGGCATGACTCATTTGGAGCTGTGCTGGACCAGGCATGACATAGGAAAATTGAGCCTAATGGGCTTTTGTCATGCCTATCTCAGGCCGGTCCATTGACACTACTAGATTGGAGAGTAGCAAAGAATATGTTCGAGGGCTGCAATTTGTTAAAAAATTAGCTTGGAGAAAAAAAAAAGATTGAATTTTGAGAGCTATGAAGTTGGGGATCTTAAATAAGTTGGCTGTGTTTAAAGGTTTGCTTTTAATGGTCTGATTGCTGTGTGAAGTAGAAACATTGAAACATGGTTTCTATGTCATATTTGGAGCTTTTAACTGATTAAACTTTAGATCCTTGCTATCCTGTGGTGTTTAAGTTATATCACTCTATTTTCACATAATATTAATAGTTAATAATAAGCATTTAGGTTGTAGATGCTGCCATGTTCTTGTCGAATGACTTCACATCAGAAGTGAAACTATTCTTGTGGACAGTACTTGTGTGTTTTTATGTGCCACACTGAATTTCTTTTAATCTAGTTATTATAATCCTGCAGGTTGTTCCTAATACTCGGAGTAGAAACCAGATGGGAGAGACCACCGATGGCGGTTTGTATGAGATCTTTCAACAAGATTATGGGCCAGTAGGTTCTCCTTCTTTTGAGACTGCACGAGAAATGTTTATGATCAGTAGCGCTGGTTATGCTGTTGCTAGTCTACTACTTCAACCAAAGGATCGACATAATGGCAATCTCCTGTTTGACAAGTATGCTTTTAATTTATTAGTTTCTTCACAGATTGGATGATTTTCTAGTAACTAACTCATCCTAATTCACAGCCAGGGAAGGCTTGTTCACATAGATTTTGGGTTCATATTGGAAACATCACCAGGTGGTAATATGCGATTTGAAAGTGCCCACTTCAAATTAAGTCATGAGATGACTCAATTGCTTGACCCTTCTGGATCAATGAAGAGTGAAACATGGAACCAGTTTGTCAGGTAATTGTTTCCTTATTTGATTGCTTGTACGGTGAGAAGGTTCTCGCACTGAATAGGATGCATATTGACAAAATCATTTTGCATATACTTGACTAAATATCCTGCTGCATGTTTGACTACATTGAGTTACTGTACAAAGTCACACTGGAAATGTGTAAATTTAAATTTGGCCGAATTTCTAGATTATTTAAAGGAGCTCATTTGCCATGTCATGCTTGCACAAACCATCGAAGAATTACAAAATGAAAGCTTGTTTATCACCAAACACGACACTGCTGCAAATGTTACTCATTGAAAGTTTGATGTCCGTATCAATGAATAGCTTGTTCTATGCAGTAGTAGGAATTCAAAGTCATGTTAGCCATCCGTAACGGCATCCCCAGGCTTCACTGTTTAGGAGTTTTACAGCTAACGTGTAACTGTTTGCTAAGAATTGCTTAAAATAAGTGTCAATCATTTGCCCCATTCGTGGTTATTTCAGCTTGTGCGTCAAAGGATACCTTGCAGCACGAGTCCACTTGCAGGGAATCATTACGACGGTGCTTTTGATGATTGACAGTGGTCTACCGTGCTTTAGCAGAGGAGATCCCATAGGCAATCTTCGGAAGAGATTTCACCCCGAGATGACTGAACGTGAGGTTGCAAATTTCATGATTAGAACATGCAATGACGCGTACAACCAGTGGAGCACGGCTGGCTATGACTTGATTCAATATTTGCAGTAAGGCATAGAAAAGTAGATCGAAATCAATCTATTGTCTGTACATATAAGATTTCCCGTGTTCTTATATGTTCAAGATGTAGCATAAATTAGTCACGATGCTGGTTTGTCGAGGCTGCAAGCACCCGTGGCGAGCTTGTCATGGTCTGGTCGGCTTTCTGCGGTATCTCGTGTTTATTCTCCAATTGCAACGTGAGTAATTTGCTGGACTTAAGGGGAGAGTGTTTATAGAATGTTTGACCCCTTGAGGACCACGAACATTATGTTAATGACGAAATTCTCGCTCATCCTTGTGACATTGTTGTTTCAAAGCCCATGAAATTTATTTTCTCGAAGTCCCATCCTTGTAATATTGTTTTTTTATAAACCCGTTCTGTTTAGCCATGAAATATATTATCTAGAAATTCCTAGGTGTTTCTTTTTCTTGAAGGAAACAAGAGTCATTTATTTTCTCGTATAAAACTCTCTTTCATACAAGCATTTGTTTTTCATGCTCCATGCCCTACCCCTTCAGGAACCACGTGTTGATTATAACAAGTTTCTATACTACCAAGTGAATCAAGAATGATATACTATAAATTCATTATAATTTATAAGGCCAATAATCTGCAGAAGTTGATGCATTAGATCTGAAGAAGAAATCTGAGATGCTTTTACCGTATACACAATTGGAGCTCCCAAGGTGGACGTGGCATTGGGGAGAGAGCTTCCTCCTCTTCGGCAGGATCCCTTAACCAGGGAGTTTCTCCTTGCTTCTGTTTTTACAGGGAGAGGTTTTTTAATTATAATGGAAAAATGTGTGATGTGAAAGTTTTTAATTATATATAAGGTAAAATATAATAAAAAAGTGTGGGACCTTTGAAAGCCTTTTTTTTTTTTTAAATAGTGAAGAGATGTGTATAAGCGTTAATGTGGTATTGAGGGAGGGAGACCTCCCATAACTTGTGGGCAGTCCTGGATATTCTTTGATGGGTTCCTTTGTTGTCCATGTCATATTAAAAAGTAAAGACCCCCACATACTCTCCACTAAACTTGACCACGATTCAGAATTGTCAGTTCGACGACGGTTTGGAACTGCTTGTTCAACAGTTCAGAACCGCCGGCTTAGAATCACCGGTTCGACGATTCATGGAGTCAATCCTTAACCTTAACCATCCAAAAAAATTACGGTTCATGGTTCGGAACCGCCGGTTTAAAGTTCGTGCACAGTTTGCAACGGTTTACCACAGTTCAAGATTATTATATTCAAAAAATAAAATAAAATTTTAAATTCGTATAAAAAAACTTCCACACTGATTAAATTAAGTTACCTATGAATCTCTCATGGTATAGGGGAATTAAAGTCCACTTAGTTTTCTTTTTATTTTTTATTCTTTTATGATATTGTTACTCATTTGTTTCCATAGTATTTATTTATTGGGTATCAGATTTATAAATAAACTATTGATTAGATATTAATGTACTAACTGAAATAGAAAATAATAATAATTATAGTTTGGATGGTGATGTGGTTTGGCTTTAATGTGGGAGATCCTAAGTTTGAGTATGCCTATAAAAAATTATTTTTAACAAAAAAAAAATCTCACTGAACCATCGGTCCAAACCGTCAGATTGACCTGGTGGTTCAATCTTAAATATTATTATATTTAAATATTTCTTTTAGAGAAATGATCTTAAAATTCAAATGATATTCACAGCATTGTGCATGTTAATCAATGAATTTTGCACCCATTGCCTCTTAAACTGGTATATTGTAATCAATGTGTTAATTAAATCTGTTATCTCAAAAATGATTGAAATGAAGAAACACAATTCCAATCATATCAGATTGCATTGTCTAGCAACAAGTTATGCTTCTGATTTTTCCCTGTCAATTTTACACCAAGTTAAAAATGTATCAAATGGGATTAAGTAAATTCTGTCCTTTCTGTGTTATTTTTGCATGAGATCACTATATATATTGAAGAAGAGACAATGATAAGATCAATGCTTAATCAACACTTGTCAGGTTTAACTATAAACATCATATTATCAGAGGAAGTCACATGCAAAGATTCACTAGACTGAGGCGTTGAATTTCAGATTAGAGCTTCATGCATGTTAAATGAAAACATTGAATTTTATATTAAACCTTGCATCCCATTCCTTTTGGTGTCTCAATGAGCCTTTGATGTAGAAAACTTGGTGTTGAAGTTTGTTTTCCCTCACTATATGATTGAGACAATTTTGCAACTTCTATTGATAGTTTCTTTATGTTTTCTTGTTCTTTTTTCCTGTTCATGACATCTCTTGTTTTATAGAACTTCTAAGATTTCTAATATTTCACATTAGTTTTTTTAGCAAGTTTCATGTGCTGATAAGATGCAGAAATTGCTTGACAGTGTTGGTCCTGCTTCAAAATCATTAGAAGGTGATGAAAATGTCAGCCTCCAACCTTGCAAAACTTTTAATGCGGACTCCTATTAGCCTTTTTTGATGATGAGGCTGAAGAAGGAGATTGATATATTAAAAAGGATTAAAATTTTATAGAAATATTTAAAATAATTTTAAAAATTGATAAATAATTTTAAAAATTGATAATTAATTCTAAAAATTTAATTTTTAAAAAATTAAAAAATATATAAATTTTTAAAATAAATTTGATTTTAGAATGCAATATAAGCTATATATATAAACTCTAATATTTAATATATATTATTTCAAATAATTCTAAACTATAATTATATAAATATATATATATATATATATATATTATATAATCAATAATTAAATAAATTTAAATTTTATATGATTATTATATAAAAATTAGAATTTTTCTATTAACTTATATAATTATTATAGATAATATATTTTTTATTTTAGAATCAAGAGATTTAGAGCCATAAATATTAAAGAAAATACTTTAAATTACCTATCCTTTATTTCAGAAGTTTTGATAAACGTATGCTATCAAGTTACATAGAGTTAATATACAACTAATTTTTAAATTTTATATATATATATAGTATCGAAACTGTATTGGCACAACACGATAATGAAACTATATCGTTTTGGTACGGGTCGAGATTTTAAATTTTGACTCCGCCTTCAACGAAAGAGTCTTTTTAGTGAACTTTTTATTGTCGTGGATTAA
>JBBPFP011250485.1:0-10512 GCA_037974795.1 Kaempferia galanga
TGATTGCTGCATTTTGGTGGTTTGCATATGCTTTTCATGCATACAGGATACCTTCATGATATTATCTCTTACCTTATCCCTGATACCCCGGTAAGCACAGTAATTTCTTTTGTTCTCTGATATTTATATACCTTACCTTGTTCATAATTACTGTGCTACATGACATTTATTGTTAGATTCTGTATACTTGGTATATCTAATGATATCTGCTGAGTTTCTCTGGAACTCACCCCCGTTGATTTTCCAGGTTGATGCTGTCAGGAGTGCCCAGTCGCCAGTCCCCCTCCACCTCTTGTCACGGGAGTTATTTCATCGGTTTGGTTTGGTCATTTTGTTTCTTGTTTCAAAAACTATATGTTTTAATCTCGTGTCGTTAGGGATTTCCGTTTTCGAGTTTTGGGTTTGTTTTCCATTTTGTCTTCCGCTGTAACTTTCTTATTTTTAGAAGTAGAATAAAATTATAAACTGCATGCAATGGTTATCTTCTCTATGCAAATTATAACTGCGTGGTTGTATTTTATTCTATATTGTGTGTATAAGAATTGTCACCCGTACAGGGGAGATGCTGCCGGATTTGCGTCTGGCAGGAACCCCCTCGGGGCGTGACAATTTTTTTGGTATCAGAGCGGTATACGAATCCTTGCTCAGGTTTAGGGCCGCTGTATATTTTTCGGAGTTCCGGATTTACGATGTCTTGCGTTGGATTTTACGGATTTCCGTCGATTTTACATTCGGAGCTCCGAGGTATTTTTGTTTGACGAGGTCATAATTGGGGACTTGGCAGCGACGGGACATCTCCAGACGGCAAATTATAACTGGACTTTTGTGATTCTCTTAGTTATATGACATCATGACCATATAACACTTACCAGTTGGAGATTGTTTTGCTAAGGTAACAACTCTGATTAGCCTATTTAACCATGAATTGGTGCCCTCACGCAGGTTGATCAGGAAATATTTCCTTGTTTAAAATTTTACGTAGCTATATTATCTGTTATGCACTGGGGATACTCAAGATTTGGGGGTAGTATAACGAAATCACAATTAGAAGCGGAATTTAGGAAACTAACAGATAGGGTGCTATTATAATCAAGTTGTGCTACCTTTGAATCTCTGTTTATTCTGCGGTAAAGAAAATATAGGTATAGTGTTAAAGAATATTCTTCCTAACCTGGGTAATGGATATGTTTACTTTACAAGATTCATATGCATATTTGTAAGATTCTTCTGGTAAGAAATAGAGGTATAAGAGGAAAGTCTTGGAAATTCACATTATGTGGCAGATGGTTCATTTGGTCAGATATTAGTTCCGGCTCTTCACCTCGCAGTGTTCGTCAGTGTGAAGAAAATAATTCTGACAATTCGAGCTGTCTTGTTAATTCAGAGCAAGAATCTGAATCTTCTGTTCCTCTACTTGATGTTGTCTTTGTCCATGGATTACGTGGCGGTCCTTTTAAGTCATGGAGAATAGCAGATAACAAGTCTTCGACAACCAGCAAAGCTGGTCTTGTGGAGAACATTGATTTGGAAGCTGGTAAATTGGGTACGTGTTGGCCTAGTGAGTGGCTAGGTGTTGATTTTCCTGATGCTCGCATATTTAGTGTAAGTATAAGACAAATCTGACTCAATGGTCTGGAGCTACCTTGCCGCTTCAGGTTAGTGTTTTAGTATCTCCAAGAGGTTCCAATGAAAGGTTTAGTTGTTCACTTAGCTATGGCCATATTGTCATGCTTGCTTCTTTTGGTAGGCAAATACAAAAAATATCAAAGAGACACAGTTTCTATATGTGCAAGTTTAGCTCTTAGCTATTAGGCTGGTTTGTTTGTTTGGTTTCTTCATTGGGTTTTGAGATTGGTTGTAGTTTCCTAGTTGATCTGGGTTATGAGCTTGTTTGTGATTCTGGGTTGGTGGCAGCTCCACTATCCTTGGTGTGCTTTTATCCCAAGTTTTTCAAGAAAATAATTAGGAGATTGTGAAGCTTGCCTTGTCTTATTTGGGGTTTCACGCTTTTTTGTGAACCTTGATGAAGTGCTATCTTTGGGAGGCTGGAAGGATCTTTTAATCAAGGGGTTGGCATGAGTCATTCACTACAATATGGGGAGTTGAAAGTTTCTGTAATCGCAAGCAAAATTATTTATCTACATCTTCATGAAGTTCTAGGGAAGGGCTTCTAGTTAGAACATTGAATCGAGTAATCTATGAATAATTTGTTATCATTGTGCACTGTTCTTGTTATCTTGAACTAGTTACAGTCAGTGATTAAGAACAACTTGAAAAATTCTACTAGTGCACCAAAATTTTTAAATACTACTTATATTTCCTTAATTCATATATCGATCCAATTCACTAGTCACACTTGTTAATCTAGCATGCTCTTAACTAGTTAGGGCCCAAGGATTATATCCACTTTTTCTATTCGACATGTTTCTTTTGTATAATATTGCAGTTTCTTGCAAGAACACTATACATATTCTCTATTACAAAATTAAGTTCTTCAGTCTTAGGCATTTTCTCTTGTTAATTCATTTTAAGCAAAAATTGAGTTGTGCATATCTAACCACATTTGGTATCCTATGTTTACTAGATTTGATTTCCTTCTTAGTCACCATCTTATATTATAATGATTGAGATATAATTGGATAATGGATCCATTTGGCTATGTGTACGCTTAATCACCTTTCGTTTCTAAACAAGCATATGATTCTTCATTTCTATGCAGGAGGTTAGCTCGATGCTACTGAGAAAGTTAACTAGAGCAGGCATCGGTGATCGACCTGTTGTGTTTGTGACCCACAGGTAATAAGGTTGCAGAAAAAAAATCCTTATATATATATATATATATATTGTTATGAATCAACATCAACTTACTCCATCTGCTCTTATACTTTTAGATGAAATTTTATACCATTTTACATATTTTGAATATCAAAGTTATTTTTTTTAAACAAAAAGGAATTATTCTTTAACATTTTATAGTTTATTATTGGAACCTTATGATTCATGGTACGAATATTCACTTGATTCATGTTACAAACTTCAATTTGACAACCTCAATCTTGAAGCATAAATGCATAAATCAACACAATCATTCTCCTTTCTTGGAATAAGAGGCCAAACAAATTTTCAAATTTTATATCTTTTACTGCTAAAAGGTAAATAACAATGCTATTCTACTTACACAACTAATGGAAATGTATAGAGTTTGTATAGCACACTTAGGTGGCAGATATGGATAATTGCCTGCTGCACCAGAAGTAATGAAAAATGCAAAATACCCATTCTTCGTGCTGCAAGTTTCCTAATTGTAATTTTATTGGTTTCTTGTTGCAGTATGGGAGGACTTGTTGTCAAGGAGATGCTTCATGAAGCAAAGTTAAATAACCTTGAGGAATTTGTTAAAAATACTATTGGGGTGGTATGTATGCCATTTTGCCAGCAAGATTCACAAATGACCAGTAATGATGAAATTTCAAATGCAGGTATTCTATAGCTGCCCCCATTTTGGTAGCAAGCTTGCTGACATGCCTTGGCGAATGGGTTTGGTTCTCCGTCCAGCCCCTACTGTGCGTTAACTGTGAAACTTCTTTGTCCTTTAGTTTTTTCGAATTTGTTCTAGTTTTAGCATTTTAGCTAAATCATTAGCACAATTGTTTTAGATTGGAGAATTAAGAAGTGGATCACCCAGATTATTAGAATTGAATGACTACGTCCGCCATCTCTATAAAAAGGGACTTCTTGATGTTATCAGTTTCAGTGAGGTAAATTATTTTGTCCCATCTCCTACTTCCAATTGGCTAAACTAATTGGCAGCTTTACAGACACAGGTGACACCAATTGTTGAAGGTTATGGTGGCTGGGGCTTGAGGATGGAGATTGTACCTATTGAATCTGCATTTCCTGGCTTTGGTGAACTTGTTGTATGTGTATCCAAATTTATTTTGTTGTCCTTTGTTTTATAGTTTATTAATTCTACAGTTGCTTTATTTACACCCTTCTATTAGATTATATCTTATATGCAAATACTGATAATCCCGGTTGTTAGAAACTAAAGAGAAATTAGCTGTGAATTATTTTGGTAAGGTGCTCGAACTTTGTGATTCTAGATATTACTTGGACTAATGTGTTTCAACATAATAGCCTTATCTTCCATTCGTGACTACGAACTATTAGAGTTCGTCAGTTGTAGTGAGAGGCTGGGCCAATAGCTTAACATTTTCTAGCCTAGTGCCAGGAGGCTGGGTCGTTTGAGCTGGTGGTTCAATAAGGACAGTAGCTGCCTTTGGAGGCTGCTAGGTATTATATTGATCGTAGAGAGGATTTTTTTTTTGATAGTTTCTGGTGTCTGAGTAGTGAACTAGTGATAAAGTAAGTTTTTTTGCCCCTTAATTGGTGTTAAGAGAGGATTGAAACTTGAGAGAGATCTCTTATACAAGGTCTAAAGTGCTTTGTCCAGTCTTTATTGAACATTTTTTCTTTCATTACACAGATTTGGATTGTTTTCTTATAGAAGGCTTCTGAGTGCGTGATTTGAGATAGTGGATTCTAGCAAGTAGTGCTCTACGTCCTATAGCAGTCTCAAACCCCAAGGGGCATCAGAAGCACGTTGGGATCAATCGCAATGATTCTAGCCTCTTAATAAGGGTTTAGAAATATAGCGGATTTCGAGTTTCTTAACTTTTCCATAATCATCCTAAATTTTGAAACAGCTCCGTGACCATGTTTTAATAAAAGTATTCGGTACTATTGCTAGTATAGAGATGTGGCTATTGGCTACTATTGCACCAGGCTTTTCCATTGCCAGATTATTGTTATTATGGAACCTATTCCATTGAAACAAAAATAATTTTGAAAATGGATGCTTTTGATATTAATTTTATTGATCTGTTCACCTTTATACCAATCATTAGCTGAATGCTAGGATAATTAAATTACAATCACTTTACATTTGATAAAAGATGTGTTCTAATAATTCAGCAATTGGAAAACACTTTTAAAATTTAAAATAATTCATAGGAAACAAAATTTGTGCAGATATCTGTAGGAATTTAGCTTACTTGCTTAATATATTCTGTAGTCACACCATTTATTCTGTAATCTATAGCACGGTGAGAAGCTTTCAGATTCCAAATTTTGTTATTAACTTTGTTTATATGCACGATGTGCTTTGTAGGTATTAGATTCCACTGATCATGTCAACTCTTGCAAGCCAGTTAGCCAGACAGATCCATCTTATGCTAAGACATTAGAGTTCTTGAAGAAATTAAAAGATCATTCTTGCCGTAAGTAGTTCTGCCGAGCAGGACAAACATACTGGATGATTGGTAATCTGCAAGTCTCGATCGCGTCCATTTCCTCAGTCAGAAATTAAGCAAGATCAGTATTGAATTTCCCTGATCTTGAAGGCTAATCCATTAATTTACTGAAGAGGCTCATCAAGTAGATTCACTGGGAAAGGTAACCTGTTTGTAGGTAAAATGAGTAGCTCAGTTATAGATTATGTGAAATTACTATATACCATAAACGTGAGATATTTGCAATTTTTCACTCCCATTATATCAATATTTTTTGATGTAAAATGAATATTCTAAAGGAATGAAAATGAATACATAATACATGCTGATGATACAATGAACGCAGATCCATCGAGTTTTTGGAAATCAATCGATCATTTGCTTGTTCATTTAAAACAACCATCTTATGTATATTATAATTTTGTTTATGTAACAAATGTGCATCAACAGTATTGTATAATTGTAATATGTAATATTAGTATTTAATGTATCAATGCCATCAAGGGAGACAAAGAACCATGTTGTCTTTCTTTCCATAGTGTTACTTGGAGTTTCTTAGTCTTCTTTCGTCGGAAAGCCTTTGCGCGAAGTTAGCAAGCACCTCCCCATTGGTTCCCTCTCCCGCGCAAGGCTCGTACATGCCGTTCTCCAAATTGACCCTCGACACTCTCTTATTTAGCAAATTGTTTCCGATCTCCATCAAGTTCGCCAAGTTCTCCTTTGTCGATGCGTCCATGGACGCAACATTTCCCAACAAAGTATCAGCCTAACAACTCGATTATGACGGACTAATTAATTGTTAATAAAATTTAAAAACTTTTAAAATATGGGAATAATTAATAAATAAATCCAATGTCCAATAAATGAGGGACCTACCTGGATGCGCAGGTAGTTGTCCTGGGAATGCAGCGCCTGGAAGACGACGGCGGCGTGGACGTCGACCATGTCGGCGCTGGCCTCGTGGAACACGTCTACGATGGGCGAGGCCATGGTGGCCTTGTCGTAGAGCCACGCGAGCACGCCCCACCTGCCGGACTCCTTCGCGCTGTACCTCTTCTCTTGCTTGTTCGATCCCGCGCCCAGCGAGATCACCAGAAAGTTGCCGTAGTCTGTCGGCCTGATCGGGAAGAAGTCCGCCTTCCTCGACGAGATCGCATTCGTCAATTGGGTCATCGCCGCCAGCGTCGGGTTGTTCGCCGCCACGCCCCCGTCCACCAGGTTGAATTCCCGCCGCCCCCCTGACCCGTCTTCCGTCGCGAAGTAGTGCGCCGGGAAGTACGTCGGCGCCGCCGACGTCCCGATGCAGATGTCCGACAGCATCGCGTCCTTCAGCGGCTCCGACTTCATCTGCAATACGCCAACTCTTCCTGCGCAATGATCAACCATATCCATCTATCCATCCAAATTGACCTTTTGATCGATCGTATCACCTCGAAGGACGAGAAGATGGTGGGCTGGATAAACTTGATGTCGAAGGCGGGGATCACCACGTTGGTCAGAGTTTCGCTGAGCTTGGTGTCGCCGAGCAGTTCTCGGATCTTGGAGCGCAGATACTCGCCGTCGTATTTGGGTCCGGCGAAGGCGGCAATCAGATTCAGCACCGGATTCAGAATACAGGCCCTGCAAGAACAAATCAATCACCTTTCGGTAACGAGAACGATAATTGAATAGATTTCAGAACATTGAGTAGTTCCTCCTCTGTGGGAAAATTTTGGGGCAATTGTCGAGATAGAAGTCGACGATTTCTTTGGCGGAAAAGAGAGGCCGTCGATCGCCGCCGTCCTTCCTGGGCGCCGCGAGCATGGCTGTGATAAGGCCGCCGGTACTGGTTCCGGCGATCACGTCGAAGTAATCTGCTATTTTCGCGTCTGTTCCATCCAATTCCTGCAAATCAGAATATGAGCTAATTCACACTGCAGGAATTTAAACAATTAATCAAATAAAGAATTACTTGCAGTTTGGATTCGAGGAAAGCGAGAATGGTAGCTGGAATGAGTCCTCTGACGCCACCGCCGTCTATGCTCAGAACTGTCACCAGGTTTCCAGGAAAAGGAGAAGGATTTGAACTATTATTATTATTATTATTATTATTAGAGTTAGAAGCTGAGCAAATCTGAGAGTCTTCTGACATGTTTCTGATCTCTCAAAAGAGATTACAGATTGACAGAGAAGGTGAAGAAGTTGGAATATGTAGACAAGTTGAGAAGCAAGTTCAATGTGTGTGTGTGGGTGGAGCTTTATGGTAGGTGATCTCGACTACAGTCGGTGAAGATGAATAATTGATAGGGAGGCTTGCACGTATGGATGAATCGGATTGTATGTTGATCGCAAGAGCCGAAGGAATCCAAAGCTACGAGCTAGCTTGCATGTCACACAGGAATGAAGAGGGAATAAAATGTTAGTAGACGGGTTAGAAAATGGTCCTGGCGTAGTTACTCTAAAGCTCAAATTTATTTTTTTTTTAAAAAAAATTCAAATTGTTGGTTCTAAAACATGTAAAATTATAGAAATTAAAATTGGTAAACTGTAAAAACTTATAATGATCTCCCATAGTAGATCTTTATCTTCACTTGTCGTCAGAAGAATAGATTCACAAATCAAATCCCTTTTCTGTGGATGGGCAAACCAACCTTGAATGTTCTTCTCCACAAGACACACAGTTTCGACAGCACTTCTGTTGTGCTTCGATCTCCTCTGTGTACACAATACGACAACCTTTTCCCGATACTTTCCTTCCTCTCGTGCACCAATTGTCCTGGACGCTATTTTATAGAGGAAAATGACTCTTCCTCTACCTCTATTAATGGAGGTAAGTGAAAAGGTTCCTCATAAAGGAGGAAGATGAAGGGGAAGAAGCACCCTTTTATCTCCTTAACTCCTACATCTCCCACTCGTCCAAATCAATCGACAAAGGTTAACTAGTCACAAAGACCATGTAAGTCACATAGATTATATTATTATCAAGGCACAAAGACCAGATAAGAATATCCAATCTATACTTTAGAGAAAATGATTTGTGTGACAGCAAGCACACTGAGCAATTACTGCTAAGAAAGTTGTTACACTTAATTTAGCTGCTCTATATAACTAATTTGAGACATTAAGAACTTGCTTTTACCTCATATTAAATTATTTACATCAATATGAACATCTCTAATCCCTCATAATGACACTGTCAAGAGCATGTTCAACATTTGCAATTAGTACAATTATTCACAGTTACATTTTATGTACTTAACAAAAAAAATATAACTGGTCGACTAGTGAATAAATGCCAAAGATGTAAATAAATATTAATCTTTCTTTTTAGGTAAAATTTATTCATTCTAATTAGTCACTTTTCTAGTTATGCTCTATAAACTGAATCATCCATAGCCAATAGGAAACATGTTAAAGTAACAAATACTAATAAGAATTTCAAGTAGACAGCTAAATAGTCACTTAGGATAAGATTGAGATTAGCTTATAATCTTAAGGGTCTCACATAGTAGAGAAGCAGAGATCCATTCTCATACTACCCTTATTATCGCAAAAGCAAATGTGGTATGAATTACATGCTACGATGTTATTCTCTTTACTAAAAAGAGTGCATGTTTTTCTCAGAATTTAACGTCGTATAGATTTCGATCTAAACATACCTAATATCTAATCCTGAATTATATAGGATCGTAGAGTTCGATAGAGGGGGGAGGGGGTGTGAATATTGACCGTTAAAAATTATCGGAGAAAATGCAGCGGAAAAGAAAAGACACAAGTACACAAGGAATTACTTCATTTGGAGCCTTTGGCGACTCCTACTCGAAGACCCACGGTCTTCCGGACCGTATTATTTGGCAATTCACTAAAAACCTCTTCCGGTAACGCCAGAAGAATGAATCGATTATAATGAGATTAGAATAGTGTAACAACCGATATTTCCTTGTTTTTGCAAGTATGAAATGAGTGCAACTTAATTAAATAGTTACCAACTTGTGATTTGCAGATTCGGATATGCTCGGGAGTTGGTCTTGGTCTGCCGGCAGTAGTCGGATGCTGGAGCAGCAACACAACAGTTGTGAATCGCGTTCGTAGCACTTTGAAAGGCATAACAACTCGTAGACGAAGTTATGGAAGTTGTGTGTGAAAAGCTGCTTAAACAAGCCTTTTATAGCTGTTGAGGGTGCCTCTAATAGTAAATATTATCCCCGCAACTTCGAAATTGATAAAATCAGTAACTTGTAGATTTTATCCCTTAAAGGCACCTTCAACACACTCCAAGGCACCTCCACACTCTGAGACGCCTCCCCGCAGGCCAGAGGCGCCTCCCCAAGCTGGTTTGAAGCAACAGTCTTCCAGAGACTATATCTTTTGACTCCGAACTCGGAATTGAGCTCTGTCAGTTGTTATGCTTTTAGAATTTGAAGCTCTACATTTTTCTCTACAATAGAGTTAGAAAAATATATGCATAAATAGTTTATATATATTTATGAGTTAGATCATGTCTTACCAAGACTAGGGTCTCAACTTAGATTTCCAAAATAGACCTAATCTGGGTCGATACCTAATGTTCTCTCCAACGGAAATGCGTCCTTACTAAGTCACTCTCCTCCAATGACTTACCTCACCTACCGAAATCGTACATCCGACATTTGGAAATCAAACATCCCGTCTTCTTACCGAAATCGCACATCTAGTCTTCAACCAATCAAGAATCACACATCCTGATTTCCTACCGGAATCACATATCCAGTTCAATCCATCGGGAATCAAACATCCCGATTTCCTCCCGTAATCACACATCCAAGCTTCACTCCATCGGGAATTGAACATCCTTATTTCTTCTTGGAATTGCACATCTGGGCTTCACTCCAATGAGAATCGAGCATCCCGATTTCTTACCGGAATCACACATCTGAACTTTGAACTGCATTCTTGGTAGAGACATTAGATCACACATAGTCTAACTTTAATTCCATCATTATTCATCAAAACCTGAGTTTGATTATTAGTGCCAACTGTACTAACAAATTCAACATATGAATTCCAATCTGGCCTTAAACAGATTCAATATGGGTTCATTTACTCTGATCATTACATAAAAGATCTCATCTTAATACAATTATTAAAGTGACCTTAACTTGTGAGTATGTCTCTTTTCATAGTTATATAAACTACCTCATAAGTAATGGCCTTACTTCTACTCATACTTAGCAAATAGAGATGATTGTCCATGTAAGTGGAT
>JBBPFP011250703.1:0-10511 GCA_037974795.1 Kaempferia galanga
TGTTTTTTGTTTTGCTTGTTCTAATAAAATGATCCATCTTTTCTTCCTCCTCCCATTTGTTTGCTCGCAATTCACCAGAAACTCTTCGGGCAGCCGTTCACACCGCCGTAGAACGCCGTCTGCTCCTCGCTGTCGGCGTTCGCCGGGAACGTCGTATTAGCCCCCTCCGCCTGGTGGAATTGGCTGCCCCCTTCGTCTTGTAGCCGCAGCAGATTCATTGTGATCCCATCATCGAACACTTCCTCCTCGTTCTGCCCCATCACCGCAGAGCGCGCCATTGGACGCGGAGGTAGAGACACCATTTCAGCGGGCTTCATCAGGCTCTGCCCTCCTATTTCCATCATTCGCCCACTGCTTGGCTCGATGTTGCCGGACAAAGTATACGGATTCACAAGCGATTGAATTGGATTACCTGGAGGAAAAATTCCGGGCGCCATGGTCGAGTCGGGGAAGTAATTCTCGAAGGCAGCGGGCGCCTTGCCCTTCTGCCACGAGTAGGAGTCGGTGCTATCCGCGAAATTGCGGAAGTAGGAAGCCGCCGGCGAGCTGTTCGAGGAAATGTTACCGTATTCCGGGCGGTAGATCGAGAAGGCACTCCTGCTCAGGTTGCTGTGATTGTTCCCCTGCGCGTGATGTGAGAATGAATTTGTGTTTCCAGGCACGGGTTTTAGATTCGGAATTGAGGTGAGGAAGCTTGGCTCGGGGGCCGGCGGCAGCATATGCTCTTGTTGCTGAGTCTGGAAGAGATTCGTCGGTGGCTTCATCACCTGGCCGGAGAAGTACGAGGGCAAGGGAGCGGTTGCGGTGGAATTCATTAACCCTACCTTCTGCAGCAAAGCTGACCCGGATGAGGATCCGGAGAGCACTGGAGCTTGGAATTGCTGGTTTGTGTTGTTGTTCATGAAAGATAAGCTTCCGAGCATCGGGATGGCGGTGTTGGGGTTACTCTTCTGCCCAGTCTCAGTTAGCGAGGCCGATGTGTTACCCAAGAAATCATATTTGGCTGTGGAATTTGCTTGGACAGATGCCGTTTCCCCTGTTCCATAGAGACACATGTTTGTCAAAGAACGATTTGTCGACCCAAATCCAGCCGATTTCTCTGTAGAATTCATCATGGAAAAGGAAGAACCCGGACAGAAATTGACGGCCGAGCCATTCTCTACTCTCAATCCGTCGAGCGACGAAGCTGGCGTCGGCAGCACTGAGTGGCTGGCCCCAGACAGCGGCGACGGCGCTGTACCGCCAACCACGCCGCCAAAGATCTCGTCATACGGACCGTTCAGCAGATCGGTAAGGCGCATAGCGAACAAGTCAGGGTCATCGGGCAGCAAGGACAGGAAGTTGTTCATCTGCTGCTCGCGGGTGTCTGGGACGTCCGGATGCTGCTCCGCCATTGTTGCCTCACCCAGTGGAGGCACCTCATCATTAGTGATGTCGACAGGGTACTCCACCTGCTCGTTCATATCCGGCAGACCAGAGTTCTCGTTGAAGGCATAGCGTGCGGAGCTCGATTCTCCGACTTCCATCAGGTTTGGCACCTTGTCACCCTCCTCTGAAAGTTCGCTGCACAACGCGATATGCGCCTCGTAGCTGTTCTTGCTGGAGAATGTGTCGCTGCACTTGCACCGATAGCGGCTGAGAGAGTGGTTCTTGATGTGGGCCTTGAGGTCCGCCTCGACGGCGTAGGTCTTGGTGCAATGTGGGCATTTCAGGTTCTTGGGTCCGTGCTTGCGGTTGAAGTGTTTCTTGATTCCGGTGATGTCACTGAGCGCGCGGGAGCGGTGGCTGTAGATGCAGGACGGGATGGGGCAGACGTAGACCTTGCGGCGCCCTGGGGTGCGGCCGGACTTCTTGAGCTCGAAGTAGACGTTATGAGTCCGCATGTGGAGCTGCAGATTCTGGTCGCGCTGGAAGCCCTTGCTGCACACTGGGCAAATGTACCGACCGGTGGCCAGCAGATCCTCCGGCAGCAGCGCCACCACCTCTGCACTAGGATCTGGTAATCCAAAATTGTTATTTTGCCATCAATTTTAATGGCGAGCAATTTTAGATGATCATATAGACACAACATACGTTCACACGAAAATGACAAAGATATTATAGGGCTCATTACTAAATCTAATATGCACTTTGAACTTTAAAAATCCTAAATTTTTGCATGTTTTACTAAATTTGTATGAAGCACAGTTAATTCTTGTTGTTCTACTTGCTATTGTCATATATACATACAAATTAGTTACTGAGTGAACATTAAATAGCATTCTGAGTTAGTATAGACATGTCAAAAATAAACACATAGATTCTAATAGTAAAGAATGCATTCCCATTTTACTAAGTGTTGAAGAAAAGATTCAATAATAAGATCTTCTGATCTTGTGCAATACCACCACAGCCCTTACCAAAGTTGGCTGACATCTTCGGACGGGATAGATTTATTTTAAACATGAAAAATTCATGCATAGAGCTATGGTTCTTGAACATTCAACTTATATTTGCTAAATACCCCAATATAGGCTAAATTCAATAATCAAACTTAGAAAAAACTTAGCTTCTTTTCACCATATAAGTTCAACTTTTAGCACATATTAATCAATATAATAGCCTTTAGTATCGACTCAAAATAAGATTGCACAGTTGGACAAGATAATAGGTATCAGAATTCCTACCTGGACACCCTGCTGGCCTGGTTGTTCTTTTCTTCTTTTCTGATGGGTTACGGTTTGGTTGTTCATGGTTGCCTTGGGCTAAGCTGCCTACGGTAGAAACCCTTCTTGACATCTTCCTTGTGTGTAGCTAGCACTGCAACCGGAACAATCTGATATCCATATCATAAGAGAAGAAAAATATGTGTAGAATAAGCATGTATGTTTGATCAGCATTGCATTGTATTTATATCTGCATCTATCATGCTGTTATATACGGAAACATTGGCATTAAATAAAAACATGAAAAACATAGTGAGGAAACTGGAACTGTGGGTTAGTATTTCTATGCATTAATGATTAATTTCTTCTCCAAAAGAATGGGGTACTGGAGTTTCCTTTGGATTCAAGAATGATCTGCACACTGAGATTTGCCCATATTTAGGATTATGTTTTTTGTCATTATACAGATGAAATAAAAAATGTTTATGAAGAGAGAGATTTCTTTGTTGACTTTGGGTCTCTCTCTATATTTATATGTATAACCATGCGTGCCTCAGATTAATTGTTTGTACATTCAATAGAAGCAACATGTTTGAATTACACAGTAGAATTATGTGCAATAATATAAGAAGTAACTAAGATTAACATGTTAAATTAGGAATTGTTTGAATTCATTATGTTGAATGGCACTTCAATTACTCATTATCTTGATAAAACTTCTTAACCTGAACACTGCAAGCTTGCTCAAAACGAAACTGAACGGTACATGGTAATACAAGCCAAATGCTAACTATAATCAATGCTATTTATGAGTTGTCAAGGGGAAAAGACAAAAATAGAAAATTTTTGCTAACTTGAATCCCTTCATATAAACATTTTGTACGAATCATATATCTGAAAGAAATAGCACATGCAATAAAATTTGGCCTCATATCCTTGTTTACAACCTTATCATTACTTATGCTTCATGTTTGGTCTTGTTCTTTTTTGTTATACTACAACTGCTATCCATTATGGGCCTTCAATATATCTATCATACCATACAATAAAGATCTGTTTTGATACTAAAATTACTCCTCTTGATTGAACTAATGTTAACCATATACAGTGCATACCTCCTACAAAGGAAACTGAATTAGACATGGTAATACAAGTTTACTGTAGGTGTTATTAATACTAAATATGAATTGTCAAGGAGGCAAAAACCAAAGAAGAAACTTAATTTGTGGCTAACTTGAATCCCTTAATAGTTAATGCAAACATCAATCTGTATATATCCTAAAAGAAACAACACATGCAACACAGTTTGGCTTCATATCCTTATGTTAAAATTATCATTTCCTATTTTTCATGTTAGATGTTGTTCTTTTTGGCTATGTATAACTGCTATCCATATTTAGTCTCCAATATATCTCCGATATCACACAACAAACGTATAGCTTTTAATTCCTTATTAGGAACCCTGATGAGCAGATTTTATCTGCAAACAGTGAAGAGTCTCATTGTCTTACGAAATCTAAAGAGATTCTGTCAACTTGGAAGAGTGGTTGACACCTTAATAGACTCACGCCCACATTAATGTGAACAAGGATACCCTCATTCAAGTTGACATCTATATCCACATGGTTGATACAAGGATTGTATGTAGAGTGATCACTTTGCATGCAAAGTGAACAAAGCTTAGAATTAATGAATATCAATTAATACAATTTTTAATCAAACTTGATGATCGTAGATGTGATCTATCTAGGTAAACAAATAGAAAATGGTAAAGGTACTTGACAACTTCAAATGCATGAATAATACTACTCAGAAGGAAATATAAGACAAGTGGAAATCCATCATAGAACACATGTATATCTTGTAAACACAATTTCTCCTTAGAGTTTTATTTATTGACATGCAAGATACAATATTAGGCAGATCGTAAGATAACCCTAATTAACTTCCTTCCTAGAGTTTAGAGAAAGAAAAGAGGAAAAACCATGACGCAAACAAATTTATCTCGAAAGAATAAACACGTTCGTTTCGATCCGATCTAGATTTATTTTATCAATATGAACAACTAAACTAACACAAATCATCAAATGATAGCCATAAATGGGAACTCAAGGCTTCTAGGCTGCAAATTCTTCTTAGATCGAAAAAAATGATAACAAGAATTTTAGGAAAAAAGCAAAAGGCCTAGTTTTTCTTAAATATGGAGATCTCATCATTTTATCAAGAAAAATAATCCTAAAAACCACATTTATAGTCAAGAATGGAATTATAACAAAAAAAAATGATGATCGTGGCACTTTTCTTTATCTACGAACTTACAGAACGAACTTACAGATCGAACGGATCTATTCGGGATGAGTAAAAAAATGGCTACCTGCTCTTGCCTCAAGAGAGACTAGACGAGTTGTATGTTTGCCCGCACTTGCCTAATAGACGCTTCTCCCCTTTTTGTATTGTGATGCTTCTCCTTTTTTTTACTTTTGGGGCTTAGAAACGGCAACCTTACATAACGAGAGGGTCAAAAGAAGACAAGAGAAAAATATTTTTTTTAAAAAAATTGTATAATCTTAACCATCATATGGAATGTGATTAGCATGTATGGAAAATAGCATATTCATATTAGGCAGGTTCATTGCATCAATTTAATGAAAGGAAAAAAATCTCAATAATCATCATGTGCAAGCTAATTTATCTAGTCAAATTTAGTCAAATGTTAGGGTTTATCTATCAAAGAATTGACCTAATGTAGGCATGGTTGTGGTCATCATCATTACAAGCCACATCTGTCCTAGCTATTTTGAGTCGGCTACATGAATTTTTTCCCACCTATTGAAATCTATGAAAGACTATATCACTTATAATATTCAAATTAACTAAATCTTTTTTATTTACTAGACTGACTAATACTTTTTTTGACATCTTCTCTCTAACCTTATAACTTGAACATGTCTGAACCATGCCAATCTATTTTATGTTATTATTTGCTACACCTAATTGCTTTTAAATACTAATGCCTTTTATTTCATCCTTTATAGTAACATCACACATCAAGGGGTCTTACACATCAAGGGGTGCAAGGACGACTATAATTTTGGGCAAACTAGTTTAATTGAGTGAATGACCATCATAAAAATACTGGACCAGTAGTATAGTCTTTTGATGACCATAAACTCATAGGAAATTACCACTAAAGTAGTTTAATTTTATACTCAGTTGCTAGTGCAGAAAGTAAAGGAGTATTAAAAACAATGTGCCTTTTTTACTCTACTTTTGTGCTTAGTCAGCATGCTAAAGCCATTTCATCTCTTGTAGATAACCAAAAGTGCTTTAAAACATAGAAATGCTTCACAGAAGTAGTTTAGTTTTTGTGAACAATATAGTCTTCTAGATGTAGGTAGAAGCACAACAAAACAAGTTGAGTAGGCTTAAAGAGTTATAGGATATAAGGATATGTTAAAAGACATTCTTCATTATTTAGAGTAAATGTCTGCGTGGAATCAGAAAAACATGCTCAAACCTTGATTGTCTTCGAGATTCAAAGTTAATGATTCACAAACAATACATAAAAAACTTGATCATGATGCTTCATACTAGTAGGTTAAATGAATGTAAGGATCATCAAATCCAAATAGGCACAAACTTTTATCATTAGTTACTCCTTGTTAACAACATAAATATATAAATTGGTTCATTTCCTAATAGCTTGAGCTTTTGGCATAAGTGATTAACCAAACAAAATTAACATGGCATCAAACAGTAGATCAGAGGCTTGAATCTAATTCGTATATATAAAAATTAATCAATTCATGTGTTAGGAGGAGATCAGGGTAAATTAAGTCAAGTATCTCACACACACATGGATAGGTAAGCTTTTGGAAATAGCAAGTCAAACAACATTAACACTCTTGAGATACTTAGGGGATTTGGGCTTACGGCATGTTAACATAAGATATGTATGAAATGGCTACATTAAGGGTTTATAGAATATCTTACTACAATAAGGTATGCATTAGCTTTTTTATATCTTGTCTCAAGAAGTGTCTATAGTACACTTAACCAGACAAGTCAAAGGGATTCAACAATTTCATCCTTGGCACAACATTTGGTTGTTTTAATTTGGTATTGTTATATGTATATATTAGTTACCATACTATTTGCATATATTAGTTAATATATCTCTCAATTAGCTAATTGTTAATTAGCCTAATTATAGTTTCTTCAGATAGAATTCTAGTTTGTATATAAATATGTCTCACTCTTCAACAAGGATTATCATTTTTTTATTTCAAAAAACATGGTATCAGAGTCACTTTGAAATTATGGCTTAGAAATTAGGGTTCCATCTCCGCATCTTCTACCTCTCGCGTATTTTTATCTCCGCAGTGGTGCATCATTGCCTTACCGTCACCCATGCACCCGCGCTCCATCGGTTGACAACAACCTCTTTGACACTCTTTCCTTCCCTCTTCTATACACGTACGAAGTCAACCACTACTTGTCACTGCACTGGTCGCTACTGCACCTCTCCTTCCATGACACCGTCATCTCAGATTCTGACCGCTGAGCAGCCACCACATTAGCCCTATCCCCTGGCGACTGCTGCCTCTGCTCTCTCAATATGTGTTATTAGAAGCATTGCTGACGTCTCTTAATCTCGATCGACAACGATCCTTGTCGCTAGCCTGAATGCCCTGCTTTCCTCAACGTGAGCAACACCTAAACGCGTGTGGGTTTGTACTGGTTGGTTTAGATCTTCCTTCATATTCTTCTCTTATTTGACTTCCTTTGGGATAAAGTCTTATGGTTGAAAATAAGCTTTCTATTGTGACGAATGTGGTGCCTGTGATGTCTACTGATTATAATCCAAATAGTTCGAACAATTTGGATTGAAGTAAGACTATTCGTCTTTATGTATGAAGTAATAAAGATGGTCATTTGATTGATGACCCTCCTCAAGATGATTCGAAGCAGACATGGCTTAGAAAGGATGCTCGCTTGTTCCTTTAGATTCGGAATCGTATTGATAGTGAGGTAATTGGTTTAATCAATCACAGTGAATTAGTTAAAGAACTAATGAATTACTTGGAATTTCTATACTCCAAAAATGTAAATCTCTCCCACGTGTATGAGGTTTGCAAAACATTTTACCGTGCAGAAAAGCAAGATATCAATTATTTTATAGCATTCAAGAAGATATACGAGGAGCTTAATATATTGCCCCCCTTTAGCCGTGATATGAAGATTCAATAACACTAACGAGCTGTGATATGAAGCTATCATGAGCTTCCTCGCCGGCCTATCTCCTAACTTTGAGTTTACTAAATCACAAGTTCTCTCTGTTTCTGAGATCTCCTCTTTACAAGATATATTTAGTTGTGTTCTCCGCATAGAAAGCACTGCACCCATTCTACTTAGTTGTGCTATGGTGAGTCTCAGTATTAATTTTGTGCCTGGAAGATCAAATAGTCATAGTGGAAACAAAGAGGTGACTCATAGGGTTTTGAAACTTGAACGTTGAATTTGAGTGGTATTATATGCAACTACTGTCATAAGATAAGTCATACGAAGTTTGGGTGTAGAAAGTTTCAGTATAAAAATCAGCAAAAACACTTGGTCCATATTGTATCTACTAATGAATGTGTCAAGTTCTTAAAATATCATTAACCACTCAAGTCTTTATCTCCCTCTATCGCTGCTATTGTTAATTCAGGTAAACAAAACACATATCTTCTTTCCTCATCTTCTAAATGGTCATTGATTCTGGTACCACGGATCATATGACAAGTAATTCTAGTCTCTTTTCTACTTTTCAGTCCAAAGCTAATAGGTATATTATAGATGTTTGTGATTTTGGGATTTGTTGTATAATTATAGGATATGAGACTTCATTGGATTAAGAGGATCTATTGGAAATTTAGAGATTTGACTTAACTGGCAATTTAAGCTTAAGATTCCATTAACAACCGAAAAGGATCCTAGTGGAATTTGATAATTAGTTTCAAGTATCTTAAAACGAGTTAGACATAGTTGATTTACCAACTAGGTTCTCAAGAGGGTTAAGCAGATAAATATACTTTACTAATGACTTAAAGTGATGTACTATTAGGTTTTATAAAATGAATTAGATGAAACCAATGGTGTTTGGTCTAAAGGGCTTAGAGGGACCTAACCAGATGATTCCAAAGGGATCTTATGTTGGATTTTCAACGTGATTGCATGGCTCAAGGGGTTTAAGGTCGAAATTTAGTGTGGATTCAAGAAACTCAATTTCAAGAGGATCAAGTTGATATACTACTTAGTCATATTGCTCAAGGGATTCCTTATTGGTTTAAATTTGATAGATACATTAAAGGGGGGCATTTCGAGTTTTGACTAAGTTGCTTAAAAGGACTTAAGACAAATCTTGGGTCACTGAGTATGTTTTCAGTGAGTTATAGTTGACAAAACATTTATGTTTACCTAGAGACCTTATAAAGTTTTAGGTTTTTACTTGAACTGAAAGAGTCAAAGAGACTCTGAAATATTTGATTTACATTGGAAAATTCACAGGGATCCAGAGTAGGATTTGGATAAAGCCTGAGTGTATTTTTGCTTTTTTTGGGTCCACAATCATATAGTTGAGAATTTCACTAGACAACATTAGGTTCGATTCGGGTTCTTTGGTAGTCAAAGATTTTTGTTATTAGGCTTTGTTGATGACTTTAAAGTATGTTGATGGCAGGTCTTGACTGAAACAGTTTCAAACCTGTGATTTTAGCTTAAACATAGGCCATTGCCCTTAAGATGATGGGTCATACGAGTTCCAAAAGTATTTAGGTTTGACCATGTTGACATTTAAATCTGTTGGTGTTGGGTTTTATCAGTTTTACAAGAATGTTTTCTACTTAACTAAGGATCAAAAAGTGCCCCTATGTTTCTTGGATTCCCTAACATTGCTCCATCGAAAGGCTGATTCATGAATTCTAGACCTACAACGAGCTTCAAATTGAAACAATGATAAACGTAGCCATGTTGTGTCCATCAAGCAGTGATTCTGTGTTGGGAAGTTAGAACTTGTTTCTTAGCCACACATCTTCACAATAATCTGGCTCTTACTCATATTAAAGTAATCTACAACCTTCATTGCCACAGACAGATAGTTCTTCCAAAAACTATGACTTGTTCCAATAACTTCAAGGATGCTTGTCAAGTAGTTTCTATATAATGCTGGTACAGGCCAAATGAACCTTCAACTTCTGGTTTCTAGATGGCAAAAGAGTTCAGATTGAATTTTCATCATACCAAGAGACTACGATTTTGTTGTACAGAGGAGCACCACCTGGAACTTGCCAAAAATGGCATTCCAGGTAGTAATGTTTTCTCACAGACTATCAGCAGTCTTCCATGCAATCACTATCATTCAATCTGAAGCAGATAGGCGACTTTCCTGGGCTACAGAAGAGATCTTGGATCAAATTGTATCTGTTCCACGGTTTCAGCAGCGAGTGAGATAGAGTAACCCTGTTGGGTACAATTCGAAGGTTCAAGAAGGGTAGAACAGTTTGATTATTTTTGGCTGGACATTAAGGTGCGTTCTCCTCACCTGCTTGTACTATATTTACCTTTATAGATGTGCAGATACTGTTTGATACTTCTGAAAAGAGAGAGTTTAGAATAAGAATGATGAAATCCTTTGAATGTGTAGATAGTTTCATGACCGTGGAATTTGCCTTATGGAGATCTGTCAATCTATTGTTTAACTTGTCTATCATCTTGTGGTTCACCTTTTCCTTCCCTTTTTTTCTTTCTGGCTTTCTGCATCACCAACTTTCCTTAGTGTCGATGCTTTAAATGAAATAAATTAAACATTTTCGTTTAGTGTCATCG
>JBBPFP011250915.1:0-10507 GCA_037974795.1 Kaempferia galanga
TTTGAGGGGTTAGTAGAGAATTGGAATTCAATTCCCTACTAATTCCTTGTTAAAAAATTATAACAAAAAATAGAATTGAATTCCAATTCTATAAAGAATTTAATTCTATGGGTTTCCAAACAGAATATTAATCTTCTCAAATAATTGTGTTTATCATTTTACAAAGTCATTATTGATTGATTTTTACAAATATAATCTGTGTTTGTTCACGGTTAATGAAAATAGTACTCTAAGAAAGGAATTGATAAAGTGTGTTCCAAGTAGGCGGAATGCATACAAAATTATATCTATGACCAGGTATGTAAATAAATACAAGATTATATTTATGACTAGGTATAAAAATGAATTAATTTTGCCTGCATTTAAGATTTCAAAAGAATTCTAGAAATTTGGTTGAATTTGATATTGTGGTTTTATTGGTATATAATGGTAAAGTGAATTCATTCGGCCTCTGTTGTGTAGTATTTGGGTTTGAATTTCCTCACTTTGTTACCTTTTTTTTCATTTTGATCGGCTGAATTTATAGTTTGTCCATGGGTTATTGGTTGTGTTTTGGTTTCGAACAGTTCTTACGATTTCATTGTGATTTCCTTCGATTCCCAATTTTCTTGCTAGATCAGTTATTTATCTAGTAGTGGGAAAAGGCTTGGTTGTTGTTGTTGTTGTTGTTGTATCAGTTATTTATCTAGAATAATATTCAACCACATGTAGATCCAATATTTTCCTTAGAGCTCAAGTCAGTAGATTGGATTCAGAGTTGAATTGGAATTTTCATTTTGCAGAACCAACTATTTAATAAGAATATTAGCCCACGATTGTTGGAATTAGCATCTAATTGTGCACTGTTTATCGATTAGTTAATGCACATGAATCAAAGGCACTAAATTCCATGTCTGATTGATTTTTGGTGTCATTTCTGTTAGTAACTTCCATTTTGAGGTGCACTAAATTCAGCCTTAATTCTTTCACCTCACACAGTTTCATTGCTAACCAGGATTAAGCTTTTGTGTTTTTTTCCTTGTAAATTACATCAGCAACATAACATTATAAGAAACCATATTGTACTTGAGATTGTGATTACTTCAGATGGGAGAGGTGAGGAAGTAAAGGAAAGAAGGGAGAGGTAGTAAGCACCATAAGGCTCATTACTTTCTGTTGAGAAGGATAAGAGGGGAAAAGGGCTAGAAGGAACGAAATTGCTAAATTATCTCTGCTATTGATCTCTCACTTTATAGCAGCAATTCGTAAGCATTAATAGTTTTGGAATAGAAAACTTGATTCGTTGCACTTTGTTAGACTTGCCACATGGTTTACTTAATGCAGACTTAACTGTCATTGTCTTTCTTATGCTTCCAAACTTTCTGACTTTTCTAACCAGTTATGATCAGTAAGGATTTACATTGCTATCAGGATGACAATATATATTTTGTACAGGGATTAATTCCAAGGGCTAAGGTGCTCTTAACTATTGGTGGAACATTCTTTCTAGGGTTCTGGCCTTTGATCCTTGTCACATTTGCACTTTTTCTTGCTCTGTACATTGTAAATGGTCATATTCATATTCCTGATTTTCATTTTTTTTTTGTTTTGTAACATAGCAATTTGCAAGATGGAATGTGAATCAGTTGACTTCATATTATTTCTGTAGTAAAGTATAAAAATTGTAGGAGTTTGGCTATTATAATTTGTTTAATTTACAGACAACCTAAACTATAGGAGAAACCTGACCATGCACTTATATGTTATCTAATCCAACACAACAATAAGGTGAATAACGGTGTCAGTTCATTCTACTAAAGAAATCGGGGCCTTACCTATGAGAAGCTATTTTCTCAAGCAAAGATGATAACTGGCTGCTACTTACCTAAATCCTTGTGGAGCAGCAACAGAGGGAAAATATACTCATGAACGATACATATAGATTATAATCCAGTTAAGATGCTTGATATTTTCCTACTTACTGTCCTCCGGCAACCATGACTAGCTGATAGACAAGATCATTTGTTGAAACGTTTTGTTATGATACCTGATCTACGTATTGTGTTTGAGCACAGTATTTAGGGCCAAGCTTCGTGCATGATGCCAACAGCAGAGCGCCTGTATCGTCACCACCGCACGTAGATCCATATGCACTGCTAGAGGAAGAGAGCCTCTCTCAGGTCGCTCCGAATCTGCACTGACCCTCTCTCACATTCCAGACCGAGTTGTATTATACCTGTCTTGTTCATAGGTTCCCTTTAAATGGGGGATCATCTAAGATTGCCCTTTTGTAAATCTTGAACTTTGGCTGCCGAGACAAATCTTGAAACTGTATTTATAGTATGTTTCAGATCATTGTCGCTCAATTCTAATATTGAAGTTTTTTAATAAATGTCTATTTTTTAATCTCTTGCAAAATTTTAGCCAATCAAAGATGGCTGCTCTCCTCTTCAGCACTGCAGTATAAACATCAATGTCGTGAAATACTCTTACTATTTAGATGACTGAATGGGATATTCCAAATCAGGTAATATAATATATGATGGGAGTGACTTAACTATAGGCTGGACAATACTTTCAATTTCAATCACTCTACGTCGATTAGTCTTGGATGATTAGTTCCGCTTTGGTTCTTGAATGTCTATCAGTTTGAAAAGCCATGGAATTGAATTCCATGATTTGGTATAAGTTTTCAACGAGGAATTAATAGGGAATTGAATTTCAATTCCCTACTAACCCCTAAAACTAATTCACACATCTTTAGGTGTGAATTGGGAAGAGAATTCCATTTAACAAGAAAAATAACATTTTTGCCCCCCCTCTTATTTTTCTCCTGTGCACAACTCTTCTCGTTGAACGCAACCCTTCTTCTCGCCGAACTTTTTTCTCTCACGCAACCCTTCTGCCGCCACTCTCCCCGACTTGCATGTGGGGGTTGTGTTATTCATGATTGTTTCAAGGAATTTAATAAGTAAAAATATTAAGTTTTAATAGAGAATGACAAAATGGTAAAAATATAAGAATTCAATTCAATTCATAGATTCCAAATCAAGGAATTCAATTCAATTCTCTTATTTATTAACTCATTCCAGATCAAGGAATTCAATTCAATTTCTAATGGAATTGAATTCCCGATAGAATTCAATTAAATTCCATTACTTGAAATGTTTTCAAACAAGGTGTAAAAGGTAATATCAATTCCCGAAGATTGCATGCTTTTATAAAAAACCCCTTGATCTTTTACTACCAAATTTGTATTTCTCTTCTTAAGTATCTTTTATTACTTATTCGTAATGACTTTTACAAATTGTTTTACTATGTTTTATACATTAAAAAAGTGGCTTTTTATCATTTTAAAATTTAAATTTTTGAATATAAATATATTTATTATTTATTCTTCATAATTTTAAATAAAAAATAATCACAGTAAAAGATTGGCCTCGGCACGGATCGGGTGGCCGCGCGATGCATTTAGCACGCGCTGGGTCGGCGGTGACGACGCCTTAAACTTAAACCTCGTCCGCGGCGCCGCCGAACCACATCCTCTCTCGTGTTCTCCACTGCCGCGGCTCTTTGATATGTCCCTCCGCCTCCGCCGCCTCCTCCTTCTCCCCAAACCCTCGTCGTCCTCCTCTTCCCCCGTCCGTTCTCGGGCTCCTCTTCGATACTCCTCGGTCCTCCTCTTCTCCACCTCGTCCGCCACCTCCTCGCCGTCGGCCCCTCCCCCTTTCCTCCCCCTGTTGGATCCGCTCAACGAGCGGCATCCCGACGCCTTCCCCAGCTCGTCTGAGATCGCTTCCGCCGTTGGAAATTGGTTCCGACTGGGCACCGACCCGCTCTCCCTCCTCGACCGGATCTACGCCGTCCTCGAGTCCTCCCCCGACGATGGATCCCTCCACTCCTCCCTCGCCTCCCTCCGCATCCCCCTTGACGAATCCCTCGTCGTCAACTTCCTCCGTCACCGCCCTCACCCCTCCGTCACATCCGCCACCGGGAGGGCCCTGCTCCTCCTGCGGCTTCGCTTCTTCGACTGGGCCGGACACCAGTACCCTTACGTTCATTCTCGCGGAAGTTACCACGCCATCTTCCGCCTTCTCTCCAGGGCACAGCTTGCCTCCGTCGTCATCGACTGGCTCCGCGTCTTCTCCTCCGCATCGCCCGAGCTCCGCCGTCATCCCTTCCTCCATGGTGGCTCCGTCGGCTCCACCCCTCGCTTCCATGACACACTTGTGGTTGGCTATGCGGTCGCCGGCAAACCGGAGCAGGCGCTCCAGCTCTTCGCTCGGATGCGGTTTTTCGGCCTCGACCTCCATCCTTTCTCCTACCATGTCCTCCTCAACTCCCTCGTCGAGGCCTCTTTATTTGACTTGGCCGACGACCTCATTAGGGAAATGTCTGAGCGCGGTATCGCTGGCCCTATGTCTGCCTGTATCCAACTTAAGAGCCTCTGCTGCCAAGGGCGGCTTGCCAATGCTGAGACTCTTCTCCGTGAGCTTGCTGCTTCTCCAATGATTAATTCCCGCACCGCTGCAAGTCATATGGTAGGAACCGTTGTCCAAGCCTATTGCCGGAAAGGTAAATTTGAAGATGCAGGAAGGATAGTTGATGAGTTCGGCTTCGCTGATGTTTACGGTGTCTGGATTGGAAACCTTGTTAATGCGGGAAAACTTGATGCCGTGCTAGAATTTTTAGTGAGCAAGAAGTCCTCGGAGGACTACTTCCCTGAGAGCGTCCATTACAGCAAGTTGGTCTTCAGGCTTTTGGAGCAGAACCGACTTGAGGATGTCTACAATGTGCTTGTTGAAATGATCGAAGAGGGAATAGCACCTGACCGGCTGACTATGAACTCAGCTCTCTGCTTCTTCTGCAAGGCAGGGATGGTGGATGTTGCCCTGTTCTTGTATAACTCTAGACTGGACCTTGGCATCAATCCAGGTTCACGGGTCTATGATCATCTGATCAATGCTTTGTGTCGTGGGGGGAATGTGGATGATGTCTGCTTGATATTGGAGGATTCCATGCAACAGGGGCACTTCCCTGGGAAGCGGACTTTCAATGTTCTTGCTAACTTTCTTTGCCAAGAGGGAAGGCTCGATAAGGTGAATAAGCTGCTTGTTGGTGCTCTTCAGAAGGATGTGAAACCTTTGCCTGTTGTTTTTGCTAGGTATATGTCAGCATTGTTTAAAGCTGGGAATCTAGAAGAAGCTTGCCTGATACCCAAGATAGTTAGCGGAGAGGATGCCAGTATGTTGGGACGCTACAGGTCTACATATGTTAATTTGATCCAGGCATTTGTCTTATTGAGGCAGGTTGATGTGCTTCCACATCTCATACTTGAGATGCAAGAGTTTGGTCATATTCCAAGTCAAAGTCTTTACAGGTCTGTTGTTTGTTGCTTATGTGAAATGGGCAAGCTTAATGAGGTTCTTGGCCTATTAAACAGGCAATTGGAATGCCTGGGATTAGATAAAAGGACATGCTACAACTACTTCATTGATGGAGCAGCACATGCTAAAAAGCCTGATATGGCAAGGGAACTGTACAACATGATGCAGAAAGCGGGGATCGAACCCAGTGTTGATACTAGTATTCTCATCCTCAAGAGTTATCTGAAGAGCAAACAGATAGGTGGTGCATTTAATTTCTTCAACTACATGTGCAACCAGTATGAACCTAATACCAAGTTTTACAATATATTTATAACTGGTCTCTGTGAAGCTGAAAAGGTAGAGCAAGCTGTGATGTTCTGGAAGGAGGCAAGAGTTAAGGGGTTCATTCCAAGCCTCCAATGTTATGAAGATCTTGTTCTTGAATTATCTTCTAATAAGGATTACCATACTCTTGTGAAAGTTATTGAGGACTTCCTTGAAACTGGCCGCCCAATTTCTGCATTCTTGTGTAATGTGTTAATTTTGCACACACTTAAGAGTCGGGATCTTGTACGAGCCTGGATTCAGTCAAGAGAGAGTAACAATGCAGGTGCAGTGAGTGGGGAAAGTCAAGTATCTTCAAGATCAATTATTGACCATCTTGTTATGGCTTTTGCTGGTGGAATCAGAATGAACGAAAGTATTGATAAGTTGGATGAATTGCTTGAAAGATTCTTTCCACTTGATGTTTTCACATACAATATGTTAATGCGGGGCATGTGTAAGGAAGGGAGGTTAGATTTTGCCTCTCAGTTGTTTCATAAGATGTCCAGAAAAGGTTTTGAGCCAAACAGATGGAGCTTTGACATTCTAGTTCATGGTTTCTGCAAACTTGGTAAAAGAAGAGAAGCTGAGAGATGGATGGAAGCAATGTATCGTAATGGGTTTCACCCGACCTGGTATACAATGAGGATCTATAACAACACCACTTAGTGAAGATGGCTACTACAAATGCAAACTTAATGTCCTACAACATTCTGGTGCTCTTTGTGGCCTCATATTGAGCAGGTAGTAATTAGATATCATAATCCCATCTTTATTGGCATTTTTAGCCTTTTATTCTTGTGTTTATGTGTATTTTCTTTTTTCCATTCTGTCAACAAAGCAATTTGAACACGATTATTTTGTTAAGAGAAACTGATTAGTATTTACTATTTATCACCAAAGTTGATGCTCGATGAATGATTCCTATTGCATGTGAAATTTGGAAGGATAAATTATGGCTTAATTCCCTTTTTATCAATTCTACTTAAGAGTGTTAACCACTGTTTTCTTGCCCGTACTTTCAAGTTGTTGCGATCCTTTAATGGTGCCTATATGAAAGCTCATAACTTCATAAATATTGACTAGTCTATGCAATTGCAATATAGTAAAGCACAAACTTGATTGTTGCTCTTGAGATTATATCAAGCTTACCTATGGAAGCTAACATCCAAACCTCTTAATTTGGAATTCAGTAGAATAATGTGGGGAAGGACATCCACCATATGGCTCACGTAAGTAGGAGAACCCCCAAAACACTAAATGATTTCAAATCTAGAATTTCCAATTTTGCTAATTCTTCCCCCAAAAAACTGAATGATTTCAAATCTAGAATTTTAAATGTTGCTAATCCTTCTTATGATGGTCTACATTTAGGAATATTTGGTTCTATGTAACCATAAATCCAATTGGAAATATTGAATCTTAAGGATGAAGTTTTTATTTTGTATTTTCCTTTTTGGCATAGTTTAATGCAGCCTAGCAACTTAACGCAACTCTCCTCCGCATCGGTCTGGCCATGATGGGGTAATTGTCATCTTTTTTGGACGTAATCTTTTAGAAGAATTACTTGAAATTTTACTTGCTTCATTAACTGGGATGAAACACACACACACACACAATGAATGTCACTAGAATGGAATTTTACTCTTTTTCCCATGTTCTGAGGGAGTTAGCTGAAATGCCACTTGCAGTATAACTGGGTGGTCTTTTTTTTTTTTTTTTTTTTTGGACTTACCAGTGAAACCGAAATAGCTAAACATAAAATCCATGTATGATATATAAGCCTCTTTTATATTCATGTTAAAGATATCTGATTTTTCCAAGTAATCATTTCACAGGTTATTTTTTCTTGAGAACAAGAACCTGTGCGTATTTGGTCTGTCAATATCTTGTGTGAGTAAAGAGTGCCTTCAGATTGATTTTGTATTATTGATATGTTATTCATCTGTTAACCGATAATTTTGTTTCCAAATAAAATACTGATCCTCTTCCTCAGGATTCAATGACTGAAATTTGTAATTCAAAAATAAGTTAGTTACCTAGCAGAAGAGATCCAGTCACCCAGCCTCCAAGCTTGCCATTGATTACAGTCTTGCCTTCGAAGTCCAATTGATCCATCAAGCTTGCTCTTCATGCTGAAGGAAGCAGTCGGCCTATTAATCATCCCATGCTTCAATTGTATTATTACACACAGTAAAAAATTTATTTACGTCTTTAATTATATCAGGTTCTATTTGTTGTGCACTTATTCTTAGTCAGTATAAATAGGGCTGTAAATTCCTTGAGAACTTAAAAACTTTAGCAATAAACAAATTGATCAGACTTAGAATGATACTTCTCAGGAACTTGTAGCGTGCTTGGAATTAGTTGAAAACCAAGTTGCCTAGTTTGCTGAGAGACATAAAGTACAAAGAAGTGGAGCCATTTCTTCAAGCAAGTTTTACTTGCAAATACATAATGGCTTGTTCTCTCTTTGAAGTGTAAGAACTGTTTCAAACTATGCATGCAATGTATTACGGCTGACATAATATCAGAAAAAAAAAAAATCATTGTATTCTTCACTGTAAAGCTTGGTATCGAGGCATACTACTTCTAGAATGAACTTGTCTGAAACATGTGTTTCATCTAATCATGATTTCTCATACCCTTCATAATACACCTACATGAGCATCTTTTTGCTTGAATTTGCCAAATTGACATAAGATTGGTGAGCCACACTAATCCAGAAGCCAACATGACAAATTATGTACGACATACATGACTTTATTGAGTAAACACACATTTTCAAATTGTCTGTTTGAGGCTGACATGAAATATTTTTGTTCTCAGCTTCAAAAAGATTATGAATGAGAGTTCTAGTGTCATTTTTAGATCAAGAACAAGTTAGTTTGTCTTTGAAAAGATCTTTACTTTTATCTTTTACCTCATTGTACTGCCTTGAAATCGTATCTTAGCTTAAGATTTTAGCCTTTTTCATGGTGATTTGGTCTGCCTAAGCTGATGTGGCAGAGCTGACTCAGTAGCCATTGACTTAACAGTAGAGCCATCTCAAATTGTTGTGGTTTTAGATACTTGGTAAGATTTATCATGATCCATAGTATAATTCCATAGAGCTTGAACTTGATAAATTGGTCAAAATGAGTTTTCCTTCTGATTAAACCATGTGTAAATAGCTGTAGACTCCCATTTGTACGTGTGTTTGATGAACAGATCAATATTGGGTGGAACAAGTGTGTTGCTCGAGCAAAAATAATTTTATGAATTTCACAAGCAAGCCAATCTTTAATTGCATGAACAACAATTCTATTTCTTGATTTAAATCATTGTTATTCAATCATGAAAGTTGATGCTTAAATTATTCTTTCCATTTGATTGTAATTATCCTGATTTAGATCAACTGTGTCTTCCTTAAAACTTGAATCTTTCATTCCAATTTGCTTATAGCAGATGGTTTAGAAAGTGGGCTGTGACACTTGAAATGGGTATAAAATCTCCTCAGAAATGTGAAGCAGCAGTTAGCTGCAAGAGCTTAGTGATTTCCTTTCAGTGTGTAGCACAGGCCTTAGATTTTGTGCATGTTTGTCGATACTGTCGAATGAATATTTCTCGGTAGACACCAACTACTGGAGGTCGAGGCTTGATCCAACATTCTCAGCATCAATGGATGTCTCAACCAGTGCATTTAACTGCCCATGTTTGTTGATACTGTAGAATGAATATTTCTCAGTAGACACCAACTACTGGAGGTTGAGGCTTGATCTGACATTCTCGGCATCAATGGATGTCTTAACCAGTGCATTTAACTGCCTAAGTTGAACTTATCAAAGGCAAGCTCTCACTATTAGATGCTTCATTCTAGGTCCTTAATAACTTGGTACATTCGAAATGCTCACACATGATCCACTAGAGACGGTTGTTTGTTGATCAAAAGCATTGTGAGGCTAAAGAGTTGGCCATACTATTGAGATCCAACTCTTCAGAGTCAAATCGATTCGGCCAAACTCTGTTATATTGACATGAAAATTGATTGCTTGTGTAAGTTTGTGAGCAAAAACTGATCACATTTCTTTTCACTTTTGTAATGTGATTTTGAATATCCCAATTTATTAGATTATTAAATTTATTAGCAAAAACAACCATGAAGATATTGTGAAGCAACGAGAGATTATGCTCACAATTCCAGTATCATTTATCTGTCACGTTTTGGTCTCTTGTTTCTCATGATCTCTTTAAGGAATATGATTGCAGAAATCAATCTGATTAAATTCTTGAAGTTGCATGATGCAATGAACATTGAGATGCCCCAACACTAGCCCCTGGACTATAGTGGGATGGTAAAAGATGGAATGGGCTCCCTAGATAACGAGGGTTCAAATCTCATCCAGGGTACATTACATTTGGGGAGTTTAAAAAATATGTGATGTTGGGTCATCCGTCAAGATTTATCTGTACTTTTCAATTTATTCTTATGGTTGATGAAAAATTTTTATAGAACTAGATCAATTATTTTCAAGATTAATCAGATAGATAGCAAGCGTTGTATATCTTAATTATAAAAATAAAATAAAAGAGGTCCACCAACACCAATGCCTCCTAACACGGGCAAAATGTGCAGCATGAAAACCATCTATAACACAAGATTTCAATGATGTACGAGATTTGTACATAGATATATTTGTGCGATCTTTTATATCAAGAACAAGCTAGTTTGACTTTGTAAACATCTTTGCTTTTATTTTTACCTTCATTTAAGTGCTATGAATTCATCATATCTTAGATTCAGATCTGTCTTTTTCATGGTCATCAGATCTGTCTTAGCTGATATGGAACAAATG
>JBBPFP011251023.1:0-10505 GCA_037974795.1 Kaempferia galanga
AATTAGAACTTTATATTGTCTAACCTCTAGTTACGACTTTACGTTACCTAACCTCTAGATAGAACTTTTCATAATCAAGTATCCGGTCATCCATGACCTACTTGACTTCTATCTCACATATTGTCAAATATTAAACTCAAATTCGAGTCCATTTGAGCTTAGTTAACTTCGTCAACTTTGACCTAAACAAGATTACACCAACCCACAACTTTGTGCAAGTTAGGAGGGTGAGCTGAGTGAAGTTGAGGTCGAGTTAACTAACACAATGGTCGAACATAATATTTTTGCTTTATAATTTTTTTTTTGATAATTTTGATATTATTGATGATTTAGTTTGCTTTACAGCTCTTTTATTTCTATTAGTTGTGTTTGAGATTATAAGTGCAAGGAAGTTTATTTCGTCCAAACATAGCAATTTAAGCACACTTCGAGAGAGCCCTAAATTGAAGGTCATTTTGATAATTTTGAATGTGGAAAACAAATGTTTTGAATGTAAACGGATTTGACATAGAATAAAAAGTGAATGAAATTTAGAAGTAATTTGAAGGAAGTGAATGGATTTGATGATATTAAAATTGTCTTTATAATTATTTTTTAAAAAATCCTATCAGTTTGGAGTGGATAAAAATAATAATTACATTTTAAAATTATTTTATTGTAAAAACAATGTATTTTTTTAGGATTTATATTATTAATTCTAACTTTTGAATTTTGAGGGGTTTTTCCTAAATTTGTCTTGTAATTAAGAATATTTTATTTGACTTGTTGATAATGTGGCAACTTTTCTTATATGCCAATGCTGTAGAATTAGGTATTCAAATACTCACTTAATGCTAAAATTGTTTATAATCATTTGATAATGGAGATTAAATAAAAACCTTCACTTTGCAACTAATCATTTTGAGCAACCTTTGACTTAATACTTTTTCTACCCGTCGAATTGAATTGATATTTGACATAATTATAAAATTGACATGACTTTTCATTCTCAACCCTAGAGACTTGGTTTAGAGTACTATAAATGGTTTAGATTATGATGAAAAGCTGGTAAAAATATTAATATCTCAATGATTACTTGCAAGTGGTCAATTGGAGACCTTCAATGGCTGGATTGACTCAACGATTGAATGAATTATACACGTGATATTGTTAGGATTGATCAATTGATGTAATAGATAGGTAGGGGGAGGAGGAATGGATTATACAAGCAATGTTGTTAGGTTCGATCAATTGATGTGCTAAATAGTTAGAGGGAGGAGGATGAATAACGCTTGATCTAAAAATTAAATATTTTTACATTTGTTAATAAAAAAATGTTGACACATAATATTTATGTGATTTGGAACTTTCAATTTCTACTCTATGACCTATGACACTTGAGGTGAGTCACCCTCAAATCCCATGAAGGGTCTCTCTTATAAGTTTTATAAGAATGAAGAATACAATGTATGACACGATCATTTTTTTTTTGGTCCTTTATTTATAGTCTATAAGTTGTCTTTAAATAAGCTTCATATTTTTGTTTTGAAATATACTAGTGGACACAACTATCTTTTTGGGGGTTTGCTTGGTCCTTCTCCATAGCAATGAATCTCTTAGTTAACTCACTTTGACTTCAATAGACTACTTTGCTCGGCAATGACTTCTGCAATTGACTTACTCTAATTTTAACCAATTGAGCCACTTTATCACGTAAACAATCTAACAATTGTAGTTTTCCCCTGTCGGATCTACAATTTTATTTCAAACTTCTGTAACGGATTCAGACGATTGTCTAGTCGATTCAACTTGACTAGTTGATTGTGCAATCGATTCAACTTTGAATACAAATATTATGTTTGTAAGCATACCATCCTAGTTGGCTCTTTAGTCAATTCAGTACACTAGTTGATTGGATTATCGATCAAACTATTAGTTGAATCATTGCCTAATTCAAGTCTACTATCATTTTTTATTACATGTGAGAAGAAGGTGGGCTGTGATTTAGTTCTTTGGCTGAACTTTATTTCATTTATTATTATTTCAATAAAGAAAAAAAAGGATGGAGAGATAATGAACGATTTTGACAATAATTAAGTTAATTTAACTTTATAATTGTTTTGGATACCATTGGAATCATGATCGACTCAATTTAAGAACGATTTATATTTTTTCTCATAAATTAAACCCAAAATTTCCTATAATTTAAAAAATATATATATATTTCTAAGACAAATAGCCTGCGAAGTTTTCCAATAAATGGATGTTCCTTTTGAATCTCAGAACTAAATTGGCAAATAATTTTATAGAACGATGAGTAATTTCTAATATTATCATCGAAATTCTCAAATAATTTTAGAATTTCTTTCTATTAATTTCCACCTCCCACCACCAAATCCAACAAGTCAACTCGTGATTTAAGGAATCATCCGGGTCAAACTAAGTCCAAGCTTTGACCACTTCAGCCAAACACGACTCACTTCAGCTGATCACCACACTCAAAAGAACCCTCCCCTCCAGCCAAATTCTCAAAGAGTAGTATGGTTTTGACCATAAGAACTATTTTAAAACAGATTCAAATAGAGTAAATTGCAAGATAATATATAAATTGCAATTGCGTTATGATACTCAAACACAATAAGACTTTGCCAAATTTGTCATCTTAGCCAAGCAAGTATACATGCTGCCAATAAGGAGGAATAAAAAAATAGAACCAAACAGTTCAAAGTTGCTAGTGTTGGATAAAATGACAGTCCATGATCTCAGATATGCTTACCTTTTTTAACATATATATATATGAGTGCTAACAAGAAAAGGCACGTCAGAGAGCCCAACTTTAACAAGAGAACATACTTTACAGTAGTGAAGCCTTCCACATTCACATAGCTAGATCCTACTACAGTTGGCCTCCAAGTGATGAAGTTATGCTGGTAGCTTGAGCTTAACATTGTTCTTCCAACTGCAAATTATATCAAACTCTCCGTGCTCGGTAAAGATGGAAAGTGAAAGAGTGGTAATTATTCAAAGAAATCGAAAAGATCATTCACCTGCTGAAGTAATAGTAGAAAAAATCAGCATACAGCATTGTCTGAACTAATCCTGAGATCCATGCTGCAGAAAAAAAATCCAATCCAAGGTGACATGAGAAGCTAAACTTGATAAAAAGGAAACGGAAAAGGAAGATGAGAGTCTTACTTATCCAATGAACATAATGAGGCTCAGTGAAGTATCGGTAAATCCAGTTCAGGATGTACAATGCTCTATATGCTCTGGTCAAAAGTGTACGGTATCATATTAATTTCCAAGTCAATAATCTTTGTTGAAATCACAAAAGAATATATATACACACAGACTGATGTGTTAAATAGACTATATCCCTTTTGCATACTTGGACTGAATTTCCAAATAACAAGTTGTTTCCCATAAAGATCAGAACTTTAAATAAATATAATTCAATCAATTTGATTAGTCCCAAAATAAGTTTCAGGGTATATTAAATAGCAAGTGCTCCTGAGTCCTAGAGAGTAGCCACAAACTATGGTCCATGCTTTCCACTAGAACTTTTCATTAAATATGCAATAGCATCAACCCCAATCACCCTATCAAGACATGTCCCTATCTACCCCAATCAATAGTGTTCATCAAGTAAAGGGGTATGATTAATCTTTTAACGCTTCCAATCCAATTCATTCAACTTGGGTGGGTAAATTTAAGTAAAAAAGACCAGAGAGAGAGAGAGAGAGAAATCCTTCTTTGGTCCCCTTTTCTGTCATCAACTCAAGTAAAAAAATCTTTCTTTCCCCCAACTCCTCACCCTCCATTTTGGATCCTTCCCTTCCCGAGTAAACACACTCTTAAAACCATAAACCCTATAGGGCAACACTACAGAAAGTATAGTTACAACCCATCCATAGAAGGGACCCGTTTCCAAAAACTTATGCAATGCTCAGGATTCATTTCCCCCAAAAAGAAAAAAATAATAACAACAACAAAATATATAAGAAAATAAAATGCTTTCTAGGAAACCAGAAACAAGTTTTTATTTCCACAAACCAAATGTATATCTGTTTGATAATATAGGCAATTCATAACCATTTCGGCATGACAAAACAGCATAAATAACAGAAAGTTAAAGGCTTGTCTTCAAAGAACAAATAAGTCCATTCCAGGAGGATGCAAATACCCTAATCAAAATTTCAGAATTTCAGGAAGGCAGGCACCTTACCCCAGCAGAAAAACATATTGACCAGTTAAGTTGTCAATATTTCTTGTCCTTTGCAACAATATCAATTGAGGAAGTATTGCAACTGCTTCGAGATACAGGGAGAAGGTCCACAAAACCTATTATTAAAAGAAAATTGCGGGACAAAAGAGTAAGAGAAATTAGATAAAAAAAAATAACAAGAATAATTCTGAAATAAAATCTGTTTGTCCAAAGAACATCATAGTTACAGTTGAATTGCACAATTTTCATAATAATTAGCAAATCGGTTTATTACCTCCTTAAATGTGAACTTTTCATTTATAATTAGGGCCAACAGTAGACATGGTAACACAAGGAAAAAGTGCCGAAAAGTATCTTGGTCCTTGTCATAAGATCTGCGAACAATCTTGTGTCTTCGGATGTACCAGACAATTGAAAATGAGCTCCCCAAGAATATAAGTTTCATAATTGTATTATACAACGAGATAAAATCAGTAAATATATCCAAGTAACGAGTGGCAAAAACAAGAGCATAAAGCTCTTGAGTCTTCAAGGATATACCTGTATCAAGAATGACCAACTTTGTTAAACTCTATGCACAGAAAAAAAAAAAAAAAAAAAAACAATTTGACATAGTGTATCAAGAATCACAATTTATTTACTCCAAACCAAACAAAGGTAAAATATATATCCAAGCTTATCTACTAGGTAGACGCTAAAATCTTAATTAATAGATAGTGGACAAAAATAACGAGATATTAGTGGCAATGGATACTAATGACCCAGTCAGAAAAGGTGAATATGTAAGAGAAATTCCATACAAGACGGTAAAATTTAATGTTTAAATATATATCAAATGCAGAAAATGCTAAGATTTTGCATCTTGTTCTACTGAATATAAAAGGTCAGAAAGATATGTGTTAAAAATTTAAATTAGGTTAGGTAAAAAATTGGTAGCTTAGTGCATGAAGCTCCTGCCAATGCAAATCTCGGGAAGGGTTAGACCACATTGGGTCTATTATATGCAGTCTTACCTTGCATTTTTGCAAGAGGCTATTTTCATGACTCGAACCCGTGACCTCAAGGAACTTTACCATTGCACCAAGGCTCCCCTTTTTAAATTAGGTTAGGTAGAGGGAGCAAAATATATGGGTGAGGAAATAAATCAGTTTTAAAAAAAGGTTTTTTTTTTACACAAGTAAAATAAAAGGTTTGTTTATCCTCTGCTGACCCAACAGAGATGGCATGCATTTCATGGCTTCAAATAGATAGCTATTGTAACTTCATAAGTTATATTGATATAAATGCATCACAAGGTAATGAGATACAATGAACTATATATAATAGGAGAAGTTGAACCAAATCAAAAAATAGGTATTGTGATCACATGGAATAAAACAGCAATAACAGAAAATATATATAGTTCATTGGTTGTGACATCTCCTAAACAGCAATATATTATCTGCCTAAACATGCTTTATAGGTGGGAAAAAAAATCAAAGGTTGTGTACAATGTTATCAGTCAACTAGTTATTGGAAAGATTGGTAAATGATCATAGAAAATTAAGAAAACGTGGTATAAATAAAACTAATCTTCTTCCAGTTCCTTCATTTTCCCATGTCTTAAAGATATTCTCAAACTCGAGGAGGATAACAGGCATCCAAAAGTGGAGAGAAATCTAATATATTTAAAGTTTTGAGTCAGTTAATAAGGCCCATAGTCATGTTTCAAGACCTGCTAACTACTCTATGAAGAACGGATAACCGCTCAGTGTATTAGACACATGGTTTCTGAGCAGCCTTGGGTAAGAAAGTCTTTTCTTGGATATAGCCATTTTGTTTTTCAAAATCTATTGAAAGAGAACACAATGACTCTCTAACAGGATACCTAGAAATTTAAAAAGTCTCCTAACTCATATTGTGGTTCTTAGACATCAAATAGGCACACAATTCCATTCAAATACTAATAGAAACCAAATAGATGTTTCAAAAAGCCTAACTAGTAATTGTGATGACAATGTTCTAAAAAGTGTTATAGACAAAGGACTATAGTCTACATCACATATGTGATGTGCCTTTAGGCGGATTGAGTACCTAGACTGGCTAGACACACCAGGTGATTAAAAGGAAGAAAAACTAATTCAGTTTATTTGAATATGAAGAAACCTTTTGATGTTTTTCGTCCACCAAAGAAGCTATCTAATGGATTGTGAAATACTGTTGATCTGCTAGCATGCATTGTTAGTGTTAACTTGAACACTTGTTTGGCAAGAGATAAACAATTCAGTATTATTATATGCATTTAACTGATAATCATGACCTATTCTATATTGCCATATATTATATGTTTTTACATTAAATGATTGACTTTTTTTGCATGGAGTTACAAATTATATGGATTGATTAATATCCTTTGTTGAATATATGTCTATCATATTCTAAATATATAATTCAATTTAAAAAAAAAGAGAGAGAGAGAAAGATAGCAATGGCACATGCTCTGGCAGACCATATTCTATGCGATTGGCAGACCATTTGTACTCCTTTAAGACCTTGGATGATAAGACACCTAAAATATTCAACAGTTGTACACAAAAATCTTGCTATGAAAACTTAGCTAGAGAGAGTTATTAGTTCGTCATATCTTGAAGAGGATAAGGCTGAGACTGTCTAGAATATTTTGGTTGATATATAACCCCTTTTTTTTACTGTCTTTACTCTATATTTGGACTCGAATGGGAAGCAATTATCTAGATCATAATCCCCTTTTCAATATTATGAATTACATATATTTAAGATACTTTTCCTAGATCTAGGAGATTTTTCCACACCAAATTACTAATTTTCACATGCCTAAATGTGTAGAAGTCGTCACTCACCACCTCCATCTCACACGGGTTGTATACAATGGAAAAGCAAGGCTAATGAAGCAAATGTTGTGGGTTACATTTAGCATTACCTCTAAGTATTTCTCAGTGAATTAATGTACTTAAAACTTAATCTTTGGTTTGCGCCACTGCAGTGAGATTCAAAATTTGTATGGGAGAAGACAGGTATAAAACTCCCACCCCCATAGTTACAACAGAATGAAAGGAATTATAATGAATGTATCCCCAAGCATTTAAAATGAAAAACATCTTTTGGTATTTGAAATCTTCTACAAGAGGTCATATTTGTCCATGAGAATTTACAAAATGCAATTAGAAGACGACCGCCACACCACCACCTGCCCCATTGGAAGCTAAGGATATATTCACTACACGACCAATCTATACCAGACATACAGAAAACACACTCGCGATCCACACTCCCTACGCAAGAAGATTCACAAAATGGATCACCCAAGATCTCCCCTTAACTAAGAGCCGAATCCTAGGCCCAACCCCGAAATAGATTCCAAGAGAATAAAACATAAAGAATAAGGGTAGTACTTGCCGGCGCATGATTTGATGGTGTGGATCTTGAGGAGGAGGACGAGGACGCTCATGAGATGCGTCATGTCGCCCGCTAACCTGAAGATGTTCATCTCCGTGCTGAGGAAACCCCGGCGGCCTTGAGCTTTCCGATCTCTTGACTCTGCGGCCGGGATACGATCGGGCGAGTGCGGAGATCGGCGATCTTAGGCCCCTGCCTGCCCCTCCACGGTTCCGCCTCTCTTCCGAAATCAGGATGCGACGACTGGAGAGGGAAAAAAATGAAGAAAGAACATTAAAAAGGATAGAAATTAACGGCGGTGATTGGTGAGCAACACGGTCGAGTGGGCGTTTCCCAGACTCCATCCGGGGAATGTGATTGGTACATGTAACACGCGCCAGCATCCGCGGCCTAAAGCGATCCGAATCCGATAACAGAATGTACCGGAGGTGGCAAATGCTATTTTTTATATCGAATTTGAAAGTATTATACACATGGACAAATTGAACTGCCATGTATACTAATAATATATTATAATTTATAGGGATTTGATTCATACACTACTTTTAGTATTTTTAGGCTCCCGAATCACTTCCAAGCGACTCGTGTGGGCTTGCCTTCACAATCGAGCATGGGAGTTGAGGATGGAAGTGAGCAACATATCATTCACGTGTGAGTGTAACACTAGAATATCCTGAGCACCCATGATAGGCGATCCTCGCAGCTCAGGACCTTTGGAAGTGTTTCGGGTATCCTGAGTATTTTAGCTATGAGGGTCGCCCATCCTAGGCGCCCAAATTGAGCCCCTAGGATATGTGTGTGTTATCCTCTATACCTTACTTTGGATACTCTGTGAGTACTTTTTTTTTTATACTTAATATTATAATTTAACCCCTAAATTTAAAAGATAAATTCTTATTCAATATCTTATTGATTAAAATATCTTCACCCAGTAGTTGAAGTTTTTATTATACATAGGGTTTCTAATTTTGCTAATATTTTGCAAGTAATGTTTGACATAATTAAGTATTCCAAGAAAGGCTCATAAAGTTTTTCTATCTTCTATATTATCTTGAAATGCTAGTAATTTTGTTGTAATATGTGGTCAAAGGGTAATTTTTTTGTCCTATTTCTGCTCCTAGAAAGTTTATATGTTTGAAATCAACTTCATCTTTTTTTTTTTTAAAGAGATAATGAATCCATGTTTCTCAAAAAGGTTGAAAATAATATATAGATGAGCAAAATATTCATCTTTTGTGAAGACTAGAACATCAACGTTATAGACAATTGTAAATATAGAGGCATTTCTAAAAATGTCATTTATTATTATTATTTTTTTAAGATTTGAGGTGCTGCTTGAAATGCAAATAGCATAACTAACCATTATATATATAAGGACCATCAAATTGATCAGGGTACTCAGAAGTGATCCAGGTGCCTTGACCTATAAGGGTCGCCCATATCTACCGCCTAGGGGGTATGTAGGCTATCACAACCCTAACACACACACGAAAAAATATATGTTGCACATAGTGCAGTGTACACCTCTACGGTGTGGAACATTTTTTGTTTTATAATTTTTTTTAAGTTTTGGGTTTAGCCATTTAAGCTTTTGACTTAAGGGTCCAGGGGTTATGGTATAGTATTAAATATAAAAAATCCAAATCAAAAAATTACATTAAGTGTTCAAGAGGTGTGTGTTCATTTTTAAAAAATAGTTACATTGTATAATTGGTTTTCAAAAATAATTATGCAGTTTAGCTATTTAAAAAAAAATAGAACATTGTTGTTTTTCACAAATAACTACATTATATAATTATTTTTCAGTGTAGTTGTTTTTGAAAAAATAACTACATTGTTGTTTTTTTAAAATAAAAAAGAGATTACTATTTTTTCAAAAATAACTACTAATGTAGCTGATTTTGAAACTGCATTGCTATTTTTAAAAAAATATAATATTATATTGTTATTTTTTAAAAAACAGCTACACAGTTTAGTTTTTTTTAAAAAAATAGAAAACAGCTAAATTGTGTAGATATTTTTTAAAACAAGTATATTGCCTTAAAAAAATAGCTAAATTGTATAGCTATTTCACATTGCTATTTTTTTTTTAAAAAAATAATACATTAATGTTTTTTTAAAAAAAATAGCTACATAGTGTAGCTATTTTTTTAAAAAAAATTAGCTACGCAGTTTAGCTAATTTTGAAAAATCAAATACATTGTGTAGTTGTTTTTTTAAAAAACAGCTCCACACTGCATGTAGAAGAAAGAAGAGAGAAAGATTAAAAAAATTTAAATAAACATCACATCAGATCGTCACGTCTGCAGTTGTCCACCATCGCCCATATAAGGTTGTGTGTATATATATAGAGAGAGAGAGTTTTGATGTGCTGCACACCTTATGCCACACACCTCGTGTCCACCTAATTGTTTTTAATTAAATTTTTTTATGTTTAATACTATAACTCAACCTTTCAATTCGGGATGGAATTCAATTCAATTCCATTGCTTAAAAACTTTCCAAACATGGTGTAAAGGTCTAAAGTTTTAATAAAATAATAAGATATATAGATATATAGTGTAGCCAGTGTGTTTCAGCCTAGTATAATTTGTTGGTGTTCTAAGTTGGTTTGGATGTGATCAACCAAGTTGGATTAGGTCATGCGTTTATCTAACCCTTGTGATTAAGTGTGCAGGAGCTTAGGATCACAAGAATGTTAGTGTAAGCCCTTAGTGCCAATTATGTGATAATTGGAGAGAAAATATTTTGTATCATATTTTATTAATAAAGGTAAAATTTGGTTATTGTATTTATTTTGTGCGTGTGCGAGCTAAATAAATATAATAACGCCCTTGAATAGTAGGTTCTAATCTACAGTATATCAATTGGTAGAATTGATTATGAG
>JBBPFP011251459.1:0-10494 GCA_037974795.1 Kaempferia galanga
GAGAAAGCTCACGGGGAAGTTCCGGATTTCTGCAACTAGCTATCAGAGAGCTACATGGGTCAAAATTCTCCACTGTTTGAGAGATGAGGGTATTCATGTCAGCGGTAGCTTCTCATCGGGAGTCTCCAAGTCCACTTTGAGGGATAGGTTCAAAGCTTTCAATGCTTCTTTTGAAGAAGCTCACAAAACTCAAGCCCATTGGTTTGTGCCAGACACCCAGCTGAGGGAGGAGCTCAGGATTTCAATCTCAGAGAAGTTGTTGCCAGCATACCGGGCTTTTCTTGGGCGTTTCCGGCAACATATAGAGAGTGGTAGACACCCAGAGTTGTACATCAAGTACTCGGTCGAGGATCTTGAAATGGCTTTGTCTGATTTTTTTGAGGGGTGCAATCCTTTTCAACACAACAGAAGAAGATCTCACTCATGATGTTATGCTAAGAGACTGGTGATTGTGGAAGCTGAAATTCTTTAGATTCTTAAGAGGGAGACGCATCATATTAAGTCTTAGCAGCCCTACTCATTGGAAGTATTCAAGAACGCTGTGTAATTGGGGAGTCAGAGGTGCAACGCATCTAATATGAAGAGGACCTTGCTAATTGATTTCCCTTAGAGATATGTCAGTTAATGTTTCCCTCTGTAAGGAAATTTGTTTCTTTTTTTTTCAATTTCAGTATTTGTTTAGCATGTTCATACAGCGTCTACTACTAGTGTCCTTTTGAGAATCATCAAATTTAACATACGTTATTGTACACTTTTCTCTTATAAGTTTTGCATGCTATGAATCTTATTGAGTGTGGTGGGGTGGCAGTAACTAACTCTAGATGTTTCTTTTACTTTTTTTTCTTTATAATATCTGATTCATCTCAAGATGTTTGCAGATCAGAGACAACACATCACAAATCCAAGTAGGTATGCTTGCAATCTCTCTGTATTTTTTTGTCTCAAATAACTATAATAACATGGCACTGTGTTGTATTGCCATTTGAGTATTTTAGAATTATACATGTTATAGCTAAGGATTTTTAATTTTCGTGTGAGCTTGCACTTTTATTCCAAACAGAGAATTAGAATTTACTGCAACCAGATCTCGAATCCTTGACTGTTTGAGAGATGAGGGTATTCATGTCATAAACTTCAGAACATCTCACCTTTAGTTATAGCCTTTTTAGACTCTCTCTCTCACATTCATAATTCATACTTCATGTGCAATTGTTTCAAAACATAAATCGACAAATGTTAGCATATTACATAAGTCCATACACTTCTGAAAGAAATTTCCAGTAGTTTAAGACCTGTACCAAAAGCCATAGCATGACTATCTTAATTGCCGCATCAAATGATTGATATAGAAAAATACGGGATCATGAAGGCTAATTTCCTATTAGAAAATTGATTTCTGACCAGTGCACTTTGGAACCTAGAGATATGAAAAGGTCTTAACAATTCCTTCGAAAGATCTAGTAGTCCATTTTTCCCAAGGGTTATGCCCTGGATGATTTATAATATCCCTGCACTATTTAAGTTTGTTTATATGAAGTTCTTCCAACAATGTTGCTCTGTTTGCTATTACATTATCCATGCACATAGAGAATCATCTTAGTATGCCAGGCCTTAGGAGTCAAATTCACTTGTTAGGAATCTTCAGATAGGATGGAATAAATAAGATGAAAACCTCATTTATGGTTATTTACTGTGACAATAAGGGTGAATTATCAGACAATTTACTCAGCATCACCCCAAAATACAGTAAGTTGCCTGAAGGACTAAAGGTTGATTTCAGATAAAAGCTAAACTCGGTTACAAATTAATTACTGGATCCAAAGTTCAATCCCCAGGTCGTTTTTTTCTCTCTGCACCACCCAGATCAGAAATGTTTGGCTTTGAATTTGCTCACTACGATGCTGGCAGGATCCGAACCATGGTGAACTTTTTTTTTTGGTGGTTCAAATTTAGACCATTTCAAATATTTTTCATATACTAATTCTAACTCTTCCAACTTGGCCGAAAGCTTCAGAATCTAACTGTTTACCATTGAGATCCGTCGACACTGATTCATTGACGAAAGGCATTCAAGAACAGTAAATGCATTTTAATAAAAATTGCAGAATCACAATTACTGGATCATGCGCGTGAACGATGCATTGCAGAAAAGCATTGAGTAAGTACTTCAGCGCCATCTCTGTTTCTACAATTACACCCCCAAAAGGATAGGTGTTTCAGTCAGTCGAGGAATCTAAATCCATGGCCATAATCATACTGAAGCATGCGCGTCCATGATAAAAGGATGACAAATCTTTACCACAAATAACTGTATTCATCGATTCAAACAAGCGACAACGCGACAACAATGAGGCAATCAAATTAAAGATTTAAATCTTGTTTCAGGTGGCCAGGTTATTGAACTGGTCGCACCGCCGCCGGACCTCCCCGTTGCTTTCTGTTTTCACTCCGACGAGGCCGAGCTTCACCATGGCGCGGCTGAAGTCGTCAAAGAAGGCCGATTGGTTGGAGGCGTAGAGGTCCACGAACGGCCGCGTCCTCGCGTCGGCCGCCAGCGCTTGGTCCGACGCCAGCAGCCCCAATCCCCTCTTCAGGTTGAGGTAGTACATGTTGTCGAACTTCCCCGGCGTCATCACGTCGTTGAAGGTGGAGATGGTGCCGTCGTTGAGGTAGTTGGCGCACGCCCTCTTCAGCGCCCGCGCGAATCGCGGCTCCATGGCCGAATCGAACGCTCCTCCTCCCTGGAAGATGCGCGCCGCGAACTCCTTGCAGTGGGAGAACCCCACCGTGTGCGCGCCGGCGAGCGCCACCATCTCCCGCACCGAGAAGCCCTTGCCGGCGAAGAGCGCGGCCATGGCGCCCGCCGTCATGTTGGGCCGCGGGAGGTTGCCCTCCACGGCGGCGGCGCGGGACGCCAGCCCGTCCTTGCGGCCGAGCGGCACGGCGAAGAACGGCCCGCCGAGCATGGTCACCAGGTCGCGGGTGGCGAGCGCGAGGATGTCGGCGCAGGACACCGCGCCGGGGCAGGCCAGCTCTAGCGCCGTCTTGGCGCGCACCACCGCGTCGAAGGCGTCGCCGGGGAGGGAGAGGTTGATGTCCGCCTCGCGCTCCGCGCGGTTGAACGCGTTGGTGGAGACCAGGACGGAGGCGTCGCAGCCGCCGACGAAGCAGTCATGGAAGAAGAGGCGGAGCGCTCCGGCGGCCGTGGTCGGGCTGGTGATCTGCTTGTTCATCACCACCTCCGCCACAATCTGCTCCGCCCTGGGGCAGGACTTGCGGTAGTAACCGGTGGTCAGCCCGGCTGCCGCAGAGGACGCCAGGAAGAGCACCGCGGCGGTGGCGAGCAGCAGCCATGGAGGCCGGCGGCACAGCTGGATCGCCATTGGAGTGCAAAAGCAGCGGACTTAAGAGAGCTGGGCTGGCCTTATAAGTGAAATAAGCAGCGGAGATTGCGGTGACGGATTAGAAGACCGTTCGGTGCCTGCCAAATCTAACGAAACAGGACAGAGGAGACGACAAGATACGCACAGTGAATCGACCGTTTGGCGGTGCGATTAATCTAATTGCGGTCTCCTCTAACAACAAATATTCTTTAGATTCGTACCGTTTTAGATCAAAAGTGATCCAGATTTATTGAAAATAATAATTAAAAGGGCATACTCAAATAGCTATTTCAACATAAAAATTAATTATTTTATTTATATCAAAATTATTATACATAAAATATTACTATTTAAAATATGTTTTAATCAAATTGTTAAAACTATTAATTAGTTGCTATAGTTCAACTTTAAATCTTAATCTCTAAAAAATCTTAAATCTGTAAACCTTAACTCATGAATATTATTATACTAAAATATTTTTTAAAATTATTTTAAATTTATCAAAGTTATTTTAAAATAGTTATAGAAGCTACTAAATAGTTGTTATACTCTTTATTAACTTGTTAAAATTGTTTAAATTTTATTAAAATTATTGTAAATGGATTAAAATCACTTTAAAATAATGGTAGAAACTATATTACAACTTTTAATATTGCAGTAGTAACGAAAAAAAGTAAGGCTATACTAGGGAAAAAAAAAACCCTATTGATTTATTTTGAAAAAAAATACTCAAGTGAATAAATCTTAGGGCAACAACGTTAAAGCAAGATTATTATTGAAAAAATAAAACGATCTTTTCATTTATTTTGAAAAAAAAAAGGAATCTGAGATGCCCTTTTTATTTTTGCCGTTTAACATGACCAGGTGCCGTCGGAGTGTACCGCGTTGGAGATGAGGCAGTGTTCCCGCCGCAGATGGAGCTGCCAAACTAAACTAATCAAGTGCATGCATTTGGTGGGGTCCATAACCAGACCGGCTACGTGGGCGCCGAATCCTGATCCACATTTTACCCCAGCCACAGATATAATTCATAGATTTATTATTATTCAAGTTTCGCAATAATAAAAGATCGTTGCAAATTTATAGATTTACAGATTTAAAAAATTTGAAACAAAAAATGTCATTAAAATGCCAGGTTGTAGTAGTAGTGCATCACAACACAACATCATGGTCAAGCACGTAGCATGCTCATTACAAACGAAATCACATCTCTGTCGTTTCTTTTTCAAGGGAAAAATTTCCATGACTCGTTCACATTAAGCTGAAAGTAAGGAAGCATCTTCGAATTTACTTCGACCTGCAAAAATACAAGGATGGAGGTGATCCAAAGTGGTGGAAAAGGCTGCGTAGGGCAATGATCAAAAGGAAGATAGATTTGCTAGGAAAATCTGCTTTTACTTGTACCTTTTTTAAGTTTGTTTCTGAAGCTTCTTTTCCTGCTGAATGCTTTCTCCTGAATGCAAACAGAATCAGACTTTAGCAAGATTGTTTGCAACCTCATCTCTTCCTTGATGAAACAAAATTTGAGTATAAACTTACCACAGGCTCGCTGATCTTCTCGGCATGGCGGACAGCCGATACAAGATCTCGGTTGGATTTGGTATACAAACTAGTGACAGCCCCAGACTGACCGGCTCTGGCTGTACGCCCAACCCTATGGAGAAAATCTACAGCTGATGTAGCAAACTCGGCCTTTTCTTGAACCAAGAGATAGAATTAGTCCTTAGAACGATGCAGATAACAAACCAGTAACATCTCAATGAATCATATAACCTGAGTATCAGCTGTTACTTCAAGATCAGAATATATATACCTGAATGACATGTGAGATATTTGGTATGTCAAGACCCCGTGCAGCAGCATCTGTGCAGACAAGAATCCCACCTTTTTCACGAAAATGGTTCAAGTTATTTGTACGTTCCTTTATAGATCCTTCTCTATGGTATAAAGTACATTCAAACCCAGCACTTTCCAATATCTTTGCCACTGATCGAACAGCATCAACTGTATTAGCAAAAACCATGGTCCTGCATGCATTGGTATGAGAGTCTTGGGGTCGACATCTATGACTATAGTTTACTGCATCAAGAAGAGCATCAACTTGTGTATCAGCTGTTACTTCAATCCATCTCTGCTCTAACCTGTGGGCCAGTAGAAAACATAGCAACTTTGTCATTGAAATATAGATGCAAAAATGGCCTATAATAAATTAATTGTTCGACTGTCTGTGGATTGTGAAATGAATAGTCGTTTGCCATTTCACATCAACCAGAATGGAAAAAAAAAAAATTAAATTCACAAACCACACAGATAAATTTCATCAAACATTCTTCATAAAATGGACATTAAGCATTGGTATAAGTAGCAAACATTACAAATTGCTTGATACTTATCCAAGCAGAATTTCTCCCACTTCAATTAAAAATATTATGCTCGAACTTCTGAAAGAAAATGGCATACTGACCTAGGGCTGTGTCGATGGAGGAAACTTCCACTGACCCATGTGGCATCAGGAAACATATGCTTCAGCACTCCACCAGCAGTTTTCTTCCCGCTACCAGGAAGTGTGGCAGCAACAAAAATATACTGTTTACTGCGTGTATAATGTTTCCTAACTCTCCTCCAGTCCATCCTGTTACTCAATAGTTGCGTGCCATCAGTTTCAGGAACATCATTGCCAATGGGATTATCAGATTCTTCCTCATCATTATCAAGAAGTAGCTCATAATTTGTATCTTCAACTTCAAGCTCTACATTGCGTTCGTTGCTTGTGTCAATTACAATCTCTTTTCCAGAAGATTCCGCCCTAGACAATAATTTTTCTTCAAAACGCAACATATGTATTAGACGGATAACTTGGTTTTGAAAACTCCCACAGAGAAGCATATCTGCTTCATCAAACACCTGTATTGTAAAAGATAATCAGATTGAAGGCCTTTCGGCTTAACAACAAAATCTAATTATTTCAAAATCAGTTCATAAACATAACAAATTGTGTTTATTTATAACACCATCACTGACAGTCATATATCCATATGAACATTTAGTATAAAACAAAAATAGATTGACACTCATTTTTTCTAATTGAAAATAACATTAGTTATATCTATTCCTAACTTGAGAATAGAAAACAAAACCCATTTCTGGCCCATCTAAATAAGTTCAAGGAGCCAACTTACCACAGATTTGATATCTCTAAAAAAAGTAGCACGCCGCTTTTTCTCTGGGTCAAAGTCAAACAGGTAATTCAAAAGAGCAGCTGGAGTAGAGACAAGTATATCAGGCTGAAATCTTGGCCATCCCTGCAGTAACCATTTTAGAACTGTGAGGCGTGAATATTAAAGCACTAATACAATAACATCATCCTTAGGAGGCTGCTTCATCTAAAGAACCTTGCATGTGCTCATGTATAACTGGATCAGACAGGCTTTGCAGGAAAGTTGTATTTTTGCAACTTGTTAACCACTTTGACATTTAAATGAAGACAAAGAAACCTTGAGCCAAAATGAAAAGGCTCTAATTTATAGATCACAAAGCAACCTATGGTTATAAAAATCTGATAGCCATAAGCACAAACTTGTAGATGAAGCATCATAAATCAATTGACAGCTGTACAAATTGTAAACAACTGACAAACGGTACTTAACCAATTGATAATCCAACATCAGACACATAATTTGAACCACATGTAAAGCCTGCTTCTTACCTTCTGTCCACAAACTGCTGCGACTTTGACAATTGGCTCACCAGATTCGCCGATCAAACCATTGGCCATGTTAGCTACTTGCTCACAAAGCATCACATTAGGGCAAAGGACAAGATATGTCTTGTGCTTCCTGTGGCTTCCCTCATTTAAATCTTCGTGAGGGTCCAAATTACTAGATACTTTCTCAATTAGTGGAACTAAGTAGCCATGCGTTTTACCACTTCCTGTCTCTGCCGCAATTATCACATCTTCACCAGTAAGAATATGGGGAATAGAAGCTGCCTGATAAAAACAATCATATATAGACTTCAATGTCCAAATACTAAAGACAACAATGTCTAAATTGTAACAATATAAACGTAAAGAACTGACTTCAACATCAGAAGTGCAAGAGTAACTTTAGATAAGAGGAAAAAACAATGAACATTTGAAAGAATAGTTGAGGAGGGAAGAGGAGATTTTTGATGGACATCTTGAGGAGAGGAACAAACTAATCCTTAAGCAAATCAGTAAGTTATTTCTCATCTAGGTACCCCTTTTGCATGCCAATATCCATTTGGTCATGAGTAATACTTACGCCAGGCTCCAAGCTAAAAGTCACCCAACTTATTATTTTTCACCAATTTTCAGAAATACGAACTCTGTCAAAATTTAGTCCTAGAATTCCAGATGAACCTATGGATAGAGAGGTCCGCCGAGAATCAATCAAGGAAAATCTAATTAGTAAGTTGAAATTCCAAAACCAGATTTTCTAGGCTACGCGTTTATTCAACAATATAGAAGGCTATAACAAAGAGACCTGAATACAAAAGGGCTTCCGCATGGAAGCAATGGAGAATTAATGAAAAAAGTTGCTCAGGAATCAAGCAAATATAAGTTGGAGCCGTAGTAAGTAGAAGATTCAAAAATGTTCTAGGCTACGCATTTATTCAAACATACAGAAGGGTACACGACCGTAATAGCCCAACCATCACATATGAAGGCAAAACATGACACGGGACGGGAGATACCTGAATAAGAGAGGGCTTCTGCAAGGAAGCAGTGGAGAGAGCACGGCTGAGGCGGTCAGAGATCCCCAGGGAATTCCAAGAGACGCCATCTCCCGCGAAGAAATAGCCGCCGTTCCCGCAGCCTCCTGACCTATCAACGCTCTCCGCGGACGATTCTTCTGAGACGTCCGCCGCGGCGGAGGCAAAGGCTCTGGCAGTGACGACGGGCTTCAGCCTGGGCCAGGGGAAGGACAAGGAGGTCCGACAGTTTGGAGGCCTCAAGGGCGGCCGTGGAGCAAAGAAGAGAATTCCTACGGAGTAGGACGCACGCGGAGACAGCGCGGCGACGAAGCCATGGAAAAGAGGAGCTTGGCGAAGAGTGTTCATCACTGCGTAGGCTTCGCCTCAGCGCGTTCGCCGCCTCCACTACGATACTCCAAAGCTGAGGGAAAGGGTTATCGGGTTTTATGTTTTCGGATCCGTTTATTCGGGTCCATTAATAAGGTCCTCACTAAGGATAGAAGAAGGTCGGGAGATTCGGGCAGGAGGGTTATCGGATCCAATTTATTATTCGACGAAACCTGAACTAGAACTAAACCGTGCTCCTGTTCTATTACCTCCGCTCGAGGCCGCTCTCCGAACACTCGCCGGAACGACGACGCTCGTCGCGATCCTCCGCTCGAGCTCTCAGGTTTTCTTCTGCAATCGTTTCACTTTGTGACGATCTTTATTCTTTTCATGTCTGATCTATTCACCTGCCTTCTTATTCTTGGTTCATTGTTCCATGATCCAGAGTAAAGCACCGGTTTCGTCGACACTTATGCCTCTCGGTGTGTGGGTCTCAGATCGACCTCCGAGCTCCCCTCTTCGTCATTATGTTTAATTTCAATGATTTATGGATAAATGAGAAGTTTCTAATAGTTATGCTATTTTACTTTATTAGATCGACCAAAAAGATGAGGTGTCTTTTATGAATGGTTTTGACGAAAGGGGACTTCTTTGCAGTCGATTCCATGGGTAACGGGCGGCTTCCGCCAGCCTCTTTTCCATCCGATATTTTCCAACCTCAAGAATTAGAAAAAGAGTTGCTTGGGAAATGGGTATGCTATCGTTTTTTTTTTTTTTTTTTTTTGCAGTTTTGGAATAGTCATCTGTCACTTAATAATATCACTCTTTCCTTAATGTGCATCATTTATGAAGTGTTATTGCTGTCAAACTCCAAGCTTTAGCTACTTAGACAACGCTTGACTTAGTCTAATCCTTGTTCAAGGAATTTTGACCTTTTTTTGCAAAACAGATCATCTCCAAAACCGACCAGATATAGCGTTCATTATGGGGATATTAGGCAGATATGTAAGTAACTCATGACCGAGTGATGCTGTATTTGCAAAGAACGAAAGGGCACATGCTCATGTATCGGAGATCAGATATTCATACTCCGATTTGGTTAGATAATTGGATAGCAGGATGTCCACTTTAGGCTATATTTTCATGCTCGTTGGAGGATTATATCTTGGAAGAGCATCAAGTAGACACTAGTAGTCGCTTCTACTATGGAGACACAGTTGATAGCATACTATGAAGCATCCAATCATGAGATTTGGCTGCAAAACTTCATCACAGTACTGCAGATCCTTGATGGCATTGACAAATAATTAAGGATCAACTATGATAATAAAGTCGTAAAACTTTATGCCAAGAACAATCATAGTTCGTCGAAGTCCTAACACATCAACATCAAGTTTTTGGCGGTTAAAGAAAAAGCTCAGAATTGTCAGATGATAATACAGCACATTAACATTCCATGTTGGCAGATCCACTCACCAAGGGCTTGGTGCTTTAGGTGTTTTATGTGCATATTATGGATATGGAAGTTCTTCTTATGGAAGAAGAATTCATCTAGCCGTAGTTGGTATTTATTTTATTGTTCTATGTTAATAAAGACAAACATTTTGTTTTGATTATTGTATATACTTAAATTTTAAAACATTAATGAAAATTTTATTTGTTTGTTTTAACACTCTGAAATAAAGTATCATGATTTACTGCTTTTTAGTATTTAGTGTTTATAAATGTGATATACATTCCTTATGGAATAATAAAGCTTGTATCGTGATTTGTTATTACAATTTAGCATAAAATATTTGCAAATATGACTCTTTTGGGTCATTTTAGGACTAGTTGGAAATTATTGATCACATTTCATGTAATTTCATATTACACATCCACATCTTGATCTATGTTATTAATAACATTGGTGTTGTGATTGCTGATAGGGCTTGTTACAGTCATATATATATAATAAGTATAACCTTTTTAGTCGTATACCAATGAAGTTACCAACGAAGTTAATGGACCGGATTATTTATAGGGGTACCTATAAGTTTGATATCAACTAAAGTTATACTTCACATAC
>JBBPFP011251674.1:0-10491 GCA_037974795.1 Kaempferia galanga
GTTTTAGAGTTACCGTCCCCTTCTCTCTCGCCTCTTGAAGGAAGAGGTGAAATTGTTAGGTCCACTCGCAGGGGGTTCTTTTCTCCCCTCGGCTCCCAGCGTTTCTGCGGGTTCGAGGTTTTAATTGGAAACACCATCTCTCTCTCCCTCGACAGACCGGAGGCGGAGCAATGGCGACGGATTAGGGTTTTGCCTCCTACGCTCTCACGTTTCTTCCTCTCCTTCTCCCTTTGTTTTCTTTAGTCGCGGAAGAGAAGAGGAAAAGCGTCGAGAAGCCTCAATTCGCCGGCATTTCAATCATTCGCGTTTCGGCTTACGAGATTGAAATCTCTTCCTTATTGAGCTAGTTCGATCAAGGAGTGATACGAATAGGCCGGGAGAGAAAGTGAAAATTTTAAATTTTGGCGTGTATTTTTGGAATTTGGGATGAGAGGTCCTATCTGGAGTTTCTGAATATGGGTAGAGTATTTTAGAAAATTACCTTTGTAGTGAATTAAGAAAATTATCAAACTATATATGAAATTGACCCTTCGCGATTATATAAATCGACGAGTTCTTCGGCGTTGAGCGCGAGGTGAAACCCTGCTTAAACCCTATTCCGCGCCGCCTCGCTGTTCTCCTCCTCGCTCCTCGGAGTTTGGTGGCGAAAGGAAGCGTCTTGTGTCCTGCTTGTTGGGATCTTTCTCTGGATTCTTTGTAGCTGCTCTTTGAGTCGTTGCTAGTCGACGAGGTCCTTGTTCGGCGGTTCCTGGATCTTCTTTCTCCCGCTTAGATTTGTGGTCGGAATTGAGCTGAAGCCCTCTGAACTTGACTTCACTAGCAGCTTGCACTAAACAAAGAGGAGAAAGCAATCACGTTCTGTATGAATGTCCTGTTTCTCTGCTAAGTCGTAGGAGTTTTCTCGTGCTTTGTTTACTCAGGGATTTTTACTTCCTCCTTCTTTAGAGCGCATTTTTATTCAGTGGGAGAATTCAGACTGTTTGGATTGCAAAATGCCGCTGGGGCAGAGACCGGGAGACAAAAGTGAGTCACGATATTGTGGAATTGAGACGGAATTCCATGATGATATGCCTCAGCTGCTCACTTATAGCCTTTCTGGTGGCTTCGACTTTGTTGTGGCTCCTTTGGTTCGTAACCGTCACTGCTCTATTCTTTTCTTCTCGTTTTATTGCCAATAAATAAACCTTATGCTTGAGTTTTGTGCATGGTATCATTTTTCACCATATTTAAAAGTTTTGATATTTCTTTGTGTCTTAATAATTTGTAATTGTAGCTAAATCGCCAGTAGAAAAATAGTCAGATTAATGAGTTGCATAGTAGTTGGATGTTAGGTTTATATTAGTAGTTATCAAGCGCATACGTAGTTAAATTTTGGCATCCAACTTGGAGAATGAGAATTGAGCCTTTCTATTACTTTGACAGCCATGACCTTCTTTAGCAATGGGTGAATTGTCTAGTTAGAGAATATTGGATACTAAGGATTGTGGGATTGCATGGATGAATAATTAAAATAAACGAATTAACTAAATAGTTATCATTTAACATAGAAGCTTTTGTTCAAATTCAGAACCAGTGGTATATGATTCAACCTCTTTTTCCATGTTTGTCTTCTATTATATATACTCCACTATCTCTTTGAATGTTCATAAGTTATATTAAGTCTTCTAATTTTACAACGCATTACTGATAAGTCAAAATTCAGCATTGCATTCATTCAAATATTACATTTTTTGGCATTTGCCATGAGATACAATCTAGATCACCATAGGTGCTTCAAGATAATTCACTGAAATAAGCGAACCACTAGTTTATGTATTGGCTAGCTGTTGAAGCTCTTTTGTCTCAGCATATATCAATATGCTTCTTTCTTGGTTAGACTTCTAAAGGGTTAAAAGATTCACAAAAATTATATAATGTTTAGGACATTGAGAAATGCAGTTGCTAATGTTAGTTTCTGAATTTCATAGGTCCAGCCGTTTTATAGTTGTATCAGGTTAATATGGTTGGCTTTTATATACAGAATGTGTTGTTTTCCCTTTGCCCTGCCCTGTTTAGCTCTTACTTTTAAATACTTGTTCAGGTCGACCCTAGCTATAGGCCTTCCATCAGAAATAACAATGGCAGTGCTACCATTTTACCTGTTTCAGCATCGGATTTAGTTCTTAACCCTTCTCAGTGGAGCAGTCATGTTGTTGGTATGTTTCGCTTGCAATTATTGTTCTGCTTGTGCTGTCGATATGTGTTTATGTAATTTCTTTCTATTTATTTTGATATGCTTCTAGTGTTGATACAATTGGTGTTTAAATTAGTTTAAGAAACCTTCATTTTGCTCACCTTAACGAGCACTCTTTAGTTTGTAAATTCAAAATTTTTGTACTTTTCTTTTGCTTTATCTTCTTCCTCCCCCTTCATTTCCAGTAATGCAACAGGCCAACACTGGTAAATATGTTTCAGTAGAGGTTGTCATTGCTTTAAAACCGTTCCAATTAGTGGCCTAAACTAGTTCTGGAATTGGCATTTTGCACCTTGCTTGTTTGTTAATTTTGCAAGCAAAGTTAACTAATCATGGATTGCATATTTTGTTCCAGTTTGCAACTCTTTTGGCTTGTTAAGTATCATGTTATTGACTATTGCATGTTAGCACTTGACAATTGATATGCTGACTATATTTATTTGTTTCTGATAACTGAACATTTTTTGCTAGGTAAGATTAGTTCTTGGATTGATTTAGATTCAGACAATGAAGAAGTTCGATTAGATTCTGAAATTACATTGAAGCAAGAAATTGCATGGGCTTCACATCTATCGTTGCAGGTTTTCTACTCACTCCCAAATATTATTTCTTGGTGTAGGCTTGTTTACATGCTCAGATGTACAACATTGTGCCTAATGCTCTTATGTGTGTTTATTCTTATTATTATTTGCTGAGTACCACATGGAATTCAAATATGTTGTGGGGTTAATTGACTTAGTTTGACTCTGCCAATTTTGTGAGCATTGCCATTTGAGTTCTTTTTTAGTACTCTCATCTTTTCACACAGAATGCACATTGACTGCTCCTGTTTAATTTGCTTCAATTTTAGCAAACCGTTTGAGGATGTTTTGCTAATGAGATGTATGAACAGATTGTATTTATCGAAGTGCCTGCCTGTAACTTTTTGTTTTTGTTATCCTTTATCTTGGTGCTTTTTTTGGATCCTTGTTTTGGAATCTCCTAAAATATGTTTATATAAGAACACATTTTTTATACTCTGATAAGTTTCTTTAATTGTATCATCCAGCTGCAAATTTTAGCACTCTTAAGGCTATGTTTGGTAGGTGGGATAGGATTAATATAAATGGATTAATGGTGTGATAAATAATCACAAGGGGGAGCCAATGATTATTTATCACACCATTAATCCCTACAAATCCCTACACCATTAATCCTATCCCACCTACCAAATACTCCCTATCACATCATTAATCCTATTCTATCTACCAAGCACTCCCTAAAATAATAGCGATAACTTGACTTGATTTACATTTCAATGTTCCTAATGTTCTCAAACATGCCATTTTCCCTTCATAGCCATTAACAGTGTTATTCCTTCTATGGAATGATGATGTGGCAAACATCTGCATACCTCGTGAATGGGTGGAAAATAAATTTGAGGGACAACTAGATTGCTTGAACTTTCTTGTTGGAGATTCATAAATTATTTGATCTATAAGATATGGAAATAAGCACTAAGTGGTGTTAGGAGTGAAAAATTAACACTTTTACTAGGACAACAAAAGGAGATGTTACTGCTTTTTGTTGAGCTACTGATATCAATTAGTGCCATCCACAAAGCTCAAATAACAGAAAATACCTTTATCAAAAATCAAATGGCTGAGACTACCAATTTGATCTGCGTTCTTCAAACAATAGTTTGTTGATATACTTCCAAATCTTTGCAACAGGCTTGCATTTTACCCGCTCCTAGGAGAGGTTCCTGTGGTAATTACGCAAGATGTGTGAATCAGATCTTACAAGGAAACAACATGCAGGTTTGTTGCTTCAGCTTAATTTCTTATTTTGTTCAGGGTAATGTGGTGCCTTTTAATCTTTTCTATTATTCTCTTACTTTTTTTTTTCTTTTATAAGTTGTGGCTTAGAGTACCATTGGAAAAATCTGAGATCATGGATGGATCTACAGATGCAGATTCTGACCTTCATGTAAGTAGAGTTTCAGACACTGCCTGATTTCTACTGCTCCTTTTATAGGTTGAACTATTAGGACCTATATTTCAATTCTGAATATTCATTTTCCTTCAGTGAATTTCTACAACCACAACTTATTCAAAGCCATATATGCCTATCTGGATGTGGTGGTTCACATCTGGTCTTGTAGGAAATGTGATATCTCTGCCATCTGCTATGGTCTTAAGCTCCTTTATTTCATAGGGTGGAAGAATGGTTGATTCATGGGAATGCTGGAATACATTTAGACTTCTCTGTGAGCATCATAGTCAGCTAGGTGTAGCTCTTGATATTTTGTAAGTTGGGCTAGTTCCTTTATGTTTTTTTCATAGTCTATAAATTAATGCTTGATGGTTCTCAAACTTGGATGTGGTGTTGGAAACCATGTATCAGGAGTTCTCTGCCATGTAACAACTCTGTCTGGCGTTGGTTCGGAGAGCCTGTTAGAGCAGCTATTGTTCATACCAATGTGCATTCTCTCAACTTTGAATATTGAATTTGGATGCTATCTGATATGTTCTGTTTTGATTCATGTTCTCACTGTTTTTTTTTAAATTAGTCCTTCTTGACAAATGCTAGAGGATACCCCTGTTTATCTAAGCGGCATCAGAAATTGATGACAGGATTTTTTAATCATTCTGTTCAGGTGAGTTTTTCTTTGTAGTTTTTTACTTTCTTACTAAGAGACTTTCACTATTTCTTAATCCATGATTTTCTTCTGTTTTATGTTAACTGAATTTATCAAAATTTTAGTCTGCACTTCTCATCTTGCTTTTAATCTCTTTGATTACTGTTGCTTTTGTACATTTGTCAACACATTATTCATGCAATCTTCTTAGTTCTTATTGTTCTGATGATCCTTGATTCATTGTTTTTTCAGATAGTAATTTCTGGAAGCTTACTTCACAATATTGCCGGTGATAGCGATGAAGTTTTGCCTGCTATTGATGATGATAGTCCCATAGAAGGTCTGGTTTTACTCATGGCTAATTGAAGTTGTATACTACTAAATTTGTTGATTTGTTATGCCATGATTCATCTGTATAATTGATTACCTGTATTTGTTCAGCTTTACCTGCCCAGCATGAATTGAAGCCTTATCTGGACTATGTTGCATACCTCTACCAAAGATTGGATCCGCTCCCTGAGCAAGAGAGGTTTGAGGTAGTAATGATGGCATGGTTTTTATTGTCTGATTTATCATTGTTTGACTTATTAAGTTGATCTTACAGCTTGGTTATAGGGACTTTTTGCAATCACCATTGCAGGTTAGTTTTGTTAGACTCTTCTATCAATCTGTTAGTTATTCTCTTTGTTAAGGGAAGTCTTATATATTAATGGCTATATTTTATTGCAGCCTCTCATGGATAATCTGGAGGCTCAAACTTATGAGACATTCGAGAAAGATGTAGTCAAGTATAGTCAGGTTTGTATTCTGAATCCATTAGTTATGTTGTGACAAGTTGCAATGGCAACTGAATTTCTAGCATGCATCTTCTTCAATATGACTTTAAGGCTCCTGTCACGCAGCAGAATATTTAGTAATTTATTTTTACAACACTGTATTCTTGTTGGAAACTAGTACGGGCAAGTATAAGGCTGTAAAAAGATGCGCTAGATGATGTGCTAGTTGCTCATTTGTGAAATATTGGTGAAAAACATGTATGTCTATGAACAAGTTTAGGATAAACTGGGAAAGCATTTTTTTCTGTTTTTTGGTAAATTCTCAATCATTTTTTCTCTTTTTTTGTTACTTTTAGCATGTGCTAATATTGTGTCACATAGCATTGCAGTATCAGAGAGCAGTTTGTAAAGCATTGATTAACAGGGTCCCCGATGAGCAAGCATCAACAGCAATAACGGTTAACACCTTTAATTTCCCTTTGTTACATCTGTGCTGTTGGAGGTTTTTGATAATTAATTGTCATGCCAATGCCAAAAAATCTTCCATCCCCCTTTTTATAAGCAGCTAACATGTTTTCCTCCTATAAAGGTACTAATGGTTGTAGGAGCTGGACGAGGGCCACTTGTAAGAGCGTCTTTGCAGGTAATTTCTTTTTCTTTGTTGTTATAGGTATTGAGCTAATTGAGTTATTAGGCAAAAATGAATTTAGTCCTTATTATTAGTTGCAAGTTTAGGGTCTGATACTGTATCCTATATATGCCCACATATACTGGTTATTTTATATGATAAGGCAATCTATCTTCTTTTCTTCAAAACTTAACATAATATCAAAGATTAGAAGTTAACCATTTAAAGTTACAGTTTTCTAAAAGAGGTATTACATTTAGGGGAAGGTGGTCTCCATCATCATTGCCACATGTGGCCTCCCTTCATTATTTTCTCCCTCTCTCCTTACTCAAGCCCTTACTGCACAAAATTATGTTTCTTCATTGAATGCTTATCTTGTTCAAGTTATCTTTTTTGCACGCCCAACAATGTGTCAAAGTCCCGCTGCGCATCCAGAAATGCATCTGACTCCTGTCACGACATCTTTGCATACTTCTTTTTGCCTCAAGCAAGCAATAGCCAACTACCTGTCCAGCTGTTCCTTCATCATGCGAAGTCCAGCTGCTGTCACCACTTTGTGATCTTGGCTTTCTATGCCTGTTTCTCCTCCAAGCAGGCTGATCTAGTCTTATCTCCATGAGCCCTGCGCTTCCTCTCGATGACATCTAGTGCATGCAAGCGGCAACCATGCAAAACACATGCAACTGTCCCCCAGCAACTCCCCTTGCTCTCTCTGCTTGTGGATCTCGTGCAGCAACAACAAATGCAGTGATTCATCACCATAACATGTGCATCTTTCCCAGTGGTAGATCTGGTCATACGTCCACTGTGGCACTACTGCTCTTCCACTTCCTTGATCTGTTGACAACTGCCTGCCAAACTCACCTCTCTCTCATTAGTTAGATCAAACATCTCATGTAGTTTTAGAGGTCAAAGGTTTCTGATTCAACCTGAAAGTCCAATTCCTTTTTCTTTGATTCTAAGGTGTCCATATTCTGACATTTATATGCTTATCCTTTGTATCTTTCTGACTGTGCATAAATGGCTTTCCCAATTACATGATTGTTGTAAGTTGTGCCGTGAGCACCTTTCTTCTCCCAAACTTCATCTAGTTTCTGATCTCTTTCACTTCTCCTTCTATGCCCTTTTTGTCTTTGCTACTCCTCGTATCTTACTCCTTGTGGCTTCTCAACTGTTATCTTATGCTGCCTATTTCTTTGCTTATTGTTCTTCCAGATCTGGTTTGCTTGCATATTCTTCTTCAACTGACAGCCTGCGAGAGGATTTTTGCAGATTACAGACTCTTTGCTGGAATATCTTCTTTTTGCTTGCTTGTTTCCAGCAACTACATTTACTTTATGTCTAGAATATGCAAAGTGTGTTTTTTTTCCTTGCTGCTTCTTTCTAGCAATTACATCTTTGCTTCTATGATATGCAAGGGCAGAACTTTCTTCTATGAATCTAGATGTTGTCCTCTCTATCGTGTCTCCACTTGTGTTCTTTAGGCCGTGTTGATGAGGAGGAAGCTATGACATTTGGCTTCTTTAAGATGCTTCTTGTGCTTTTGTACTCTCTTTTGCACCTTCTTGGAACTGTTTTTCTTTCCTTTTTTTAACACACTATCCATTTCCAAGGAATACACAAATAGAGAAAAGCATCGTATTTTTTGTTTGTTGCTTCCAAGTTCCAATCAATTGAGCTGTTCTATTCGTTTCTAATGAAAATTGGAACAAAGAAAACATCATGTTTTATCAATTTACTACTTTCAGCAAAAGTTTGAGCTGTGGTATTTAACTTTCCTTAGGATTCTCAAATGCTTTCTTTTCTTTCAGTCTATTGCATGCTACAATGTATTGTAGCATGCGCAGATTCAGAAATCAGTTTTAGAGATTTGTTTTTGAGATCTCTTGTCATCCTCATTTCACTTCATTTCACTCTTTTGTTCTTTATCTATGTGTTGACCTGAGGTGGATATTGTTTGACCATGTGCTGATTTGAGATTAAAGGAATCATTGGTCTAATTCTCTGTTAACTTAAGTTTTATTTCAGCCAACTCTAACTGCCATTGTTAGTTATTTTTGCTTCCATTTAGTTTTTGTGTATCCTTTCAATGATATATTAACTTCAATTTTTGAATTAATCCCCCCTTATTGTATAATTAACGTGATTAACATTCTTTTTTGGCATCAATATTATTTGCTATTCCTTATTTATTCCCCAAAGCAATATTAGACTTGTTTTCACATAACCATTTGATCAAATTTTTAATGTTAATAAATTATATTCAAAGCTCATGAAACTCCTCTTAGCCATATGTTTTTGCAATACGTCATGGAGCATTTACTAGCTAAGATCTTTCTGTGAAATTTACCTTGCCATTTGGTTTAATAACAGCGACCTTTCTTAGTGTTAGGTAGTTAATCTTGTTATTACTATTGACTAATTTATAGGTTCAGATGTTTAAGATGGCATAAAACTTGAAGCAAGTCTCTTCTTACTCTTTCTCATTCAGGAGTATAATAGGCCAAGAGTAATGTAATCCACAAATATTTTTTTCCCTTTATTTTGACCAAATATTTTTAAGTACCTAAAGGAGAGGTTTTCATTCTCAGTAATATGCTCATTATGAAGTGGTGTGGTGGTTATTGGTCATGCACCTGGGATGCAGACGTTAAATTGGATGCTATTTCTACTAGAAGATAAAATAAACAATTAATTGAAAATAAACAATGGAATGGAGTATTTTTTATCTTATATCAATGTGGTTTCTGGTTCTCAGATTTATTGTGGATTTCTTTATTTGTTTTATTCATTTGGCTATTTTTCTCTAGCCACAATTTGTTCGCGTGCGAGTTCAGGGGAAAAAGAGGGAGGCGGACGACATCTTGAGAAGAAGCAGGCAAGGGCGATGAAAGCTTGAAGAAGAAGAGGAAGGCCGACGCAACTCAAGGAAGGAAGGACAGCGCCGCGCCGGCAAACAGACGCGGGCTCGAAAGAACAGGCAAGTAGTTTTCTTTGAAAGCACGACTCTAGGGTTAGCAACAAGTAAGAAATTGAATGGTTTCGGTTGGTTGGAATGGTTTTGAGAAGAAGGAATCAACAGTTTTTGCAAATTGGGGATAATCTATTCGTTGTAAATTTTCTGGTTGTGCTTTGGGATGCTAGGTTTATGAAGATACCCGAATTAGATATTGACAGGTTTTTGAGCCGTTCAGTAATAGAAATTGAAATTCTTTTCAGAAATTTCTTCTATCTCGGGTTAAGCTGTGGTTAGCAGGAAGTAGGCTCAATCTGTTTTAATTCTGTCAAGAAGTATTCGTTCGTTTTAATCGTGATAGATCTCTATTATTGTGGTCACCTCGACTGGTTCCTGGTTTGGACAAAGAACATTTGGTTGGCTTTGATAATTAGCTGTAAAAAGTTATCATGGGTTCGTTCTTGTGTAAGTACTGATTTCCGAAAGAAAATCAGGATCTTATATTATAATTTCGTTTCAATTAATAAGGGTTGTTTTTATGTACTTCAACGTGCCAAACAAATTAGGGTCTTGAATTATACTTTTGTTTCTAACGATAGCTTAAATCGAGCTGTTTTTGTGCAATTACCGGTTTCTGAACACATCATAGTCTTGTGTTAGACTCTAGTTTCAATTGATAACTTAAAGATATTTAAGTTGAAGTGTGGCTTTTGGTTCTGCCCAATAGCTTTCGGTTAGCTGTGGTAAAACTGTTCTGGATTTCTGCTTGAATTGTCTACGTCGGTTTAATCGATTGTTAGCATATTGGATATGGTTTATAATACATAGCATGTTCTTACTTGAAGTAGATACTACTTGTTTCATGATACATGCTTTCTATGCTACTACTTGAAACTAATTCTTATTTATGATACATAGCATGCTACTATTTGAAATGGATAGGCTCACAATCAAGATGGTCTTGGACAAACCATTGGCATGGTTGTAGTGTGACTTGGTATTGGTTTATCTTGAACATAGAGTTACATTAGTACATTATATGTATTGAGCGGGACCGATATAGAGGTGATTCAATCCATTGCTAACTACATGATTGAATCAAGACCTCAGTTATTATTATCTGTATGTGCTCTTAATCCCGATATAATAACGGGCACATATACTTAGTATGCATTCCTTTAATTTATCAATGGGTGAGATTTAGAGGACTAAATCAATATGCCCGGTAAGTTGGGGAATGATATTATTTATATGGTGTGCCGTTGATTATAGAAGGAA
>JBBPFP011251782.1:0-10491 GCA_037974795.1 Kaempferia galanga
TCCTCCTCGGGGGCACTGAGAGCGAGCGCCGCCTCGTCGAACACCCGCGCGGTGAGCCGCCACCGCCTGGGCCAGCGCGGGAGCCTCATGGCCGCCAGGAGATGCAGCATATCACGGTCGCAGAGGAGGAAATTAACGGCGAAGAAGAAGAGGAAGAAGGAGGAGGATTAGGAGAGTATCAAGGATCCATGGCAATGACTCTGCTTTGCTAGGGGACCTTTTAATAATACGCCTCGGTGGGCAACTTCAAATTCTCAAATATTAATAAATAAATTAAATAAAATTAAATAAAAATATCACAATTACTTAGCTAAGACGATTTGGATGGATAACTAATCGAGCTTAAGAGGCCAAATGGAACGCAAAAGATTAAATAAAGTAGGCAATTAGCCAAACGAATAAGACTGCATGGATGGGACATATATATTATCCAAATATAAATTGGCTTAACTCAAACTCAATTTCTCTCTAAATCGATCGCGCCAGAACAAACTTTCTACTCCCTTCCAACTCCCTAATACACACTAATTTTCCTAATTAACTTCATTTTTAAATTAGAATCTTTTTTACAGGTAAAAAAAAAATCTAAAAGAAAGTATAATTCCTCTTAATTTTAGCACCATTTAACTAAAATCAAACATACTTTCTATTCAATTGAGCACGACTTTTTTCCCCTAACCAATCAATTTAGAGCTTATATCAATCAATTTAGAGCTTAATTCGAGAAGTCAGAAATGATACTATAGTGTATGATGACGGATCTATATAATCTAATCCAATCCTGTTTAAGATGCTCAATTGTACTCCTTCTCTGTACCCAATCCCTCTTTAATTCCTATATATCAAAATCATTTTATCGGCTATGATCAACAATTTGAGGAGAATAATATCTAATATACCTTGCTTGTACGAGTGAAGAATGAAAAGTGATGTTGTTGTTGTTGTTGATGTTGTTGTTTTTTATTATCCCTTCTGTCCTGTATATAGGTGTTGATTCACTGTCCACCATGATGGTGGGCTCATGGCTTTAAGAAATTGAAAAATCCAACTGAGGTGGACCATGAACTCCAATTAGCTAAAGGTCAAAGAGCATTTAGTAGGCAAGGTCAAGCACTAACCAGGCAGGAGGAATAATGGAATACACTGAACGTTCAGTCTGCACCACAAAAAGATGAAATGGAGTGTTATAAGTGTTTCACAAAGTGACAGTTCTCCAGAGATTTCTCAAATAAGTTAACTGAGATTTTGCTCACCTTTATTTCTTATCTGATCTGATCTGATCTGATGTCTTGTAAATCTTGCATGATGCTGCTCCAGTAGATCACGAGAAGATCTTCCATTTCTGATGGCCAATGATGCTTCAATTAAATGTTCAGATTCTTTTTTTTTTTTTTTCTGTCATTGTTTAATTAATTATCTTTCAGCACTTACTTCTTTGTTTGCCTTTCCAGTTTCTGGGCTTGGATCGAGACAGTGATATGTATCCAACTGTGATTGGATTGGTTTTCCAAAATGGATCGATCAGTGTGGTGACAAAGGAAAGCAGCATTATTCAGAGCATTCTTTTTACCTGCATTTTGTGTGATCTCGGACGCTTCTCGTCCTTTATTTTATTAAGAATGGGTTCGGGTGGGAGGTAGCATGGCTCAGCGATTAGGCATCACTTTCACTGAAGCAAATTTCTGCTTCGCTTTCAATTTGTTTGCCTGCTAATCAAAGAAACACTCTTTTTAAGCCATTAACAAAAAAAGAATAGATTTTAAAAAGGAGAGTAGTTACCTGGACGATATGATTTGTGTAACTTTTGGAAGGGGTGCGGCTATTTTGATAGTGTTGCACAAGTTCCTGAAATCAAAATTAGCACTGTAATAAATAATAAACCACAATTTAACCTTGTACTTAATTAGCTGTGAGTATGGTTTCAGCCTAAACAAACATAGAAGATCAGACCTGATAGTTATTCAACTGATGGAAGAAGCTAAATCTATAGTTGGACATTCCTTAAAACTGCAGAGAAACTCTCTTTTGGAGATAGAATTACAGTGCAGACTATACAAAGAACCGAATGAAAACCAGTTATATCTCATTTCATCTCATCTCATCACAGTTATATCTCTTCAAAGTAAAACGCCTGTGCAACAGGACGACAAGATTTTGTGCTTTGTGGTGTTTTTAAGATGGGAGGGGGGCCGTGAGCTCTCAATCTGGCTTTCACTTGCACCATACTTCTTGGAGGAGCCTATACCTTGAATTAGCTTGTGATCTTTCTTTTTGACCACCATCTACTGTGGGAGATGGTGAAACTGGTGGCGTCTTGTCCGTGATTGCCGCAAGGGGGCTGTCTAGTTCATCCAAGTCCTCGTCGCTAGTGTATCCCTTCCTCTGTATCATCGATGCTCTTCTGTCCAGCTCACCTATCTCACCAACATCACCCACCTTCTCTGCCACATCTCGGAACAATGGGGGTGAGTATACCACAGGAGCAGCTGCACAAGGGAAGCCTCCAATAAGCTCCTTCTCGGACGATTTCCGATCCAGAATGCTCTGCATTCGATACCAAAGTCACACGTTATAACATACCAAAAGCCATAAGTTATAGCAACTTCAAAGATACTTCTCTGCTCGCTCTTCACTTACCTCAATGTTTAATTCCTCGAGCACAACACCTGGGACAGGATCTGGACAGAACTCATCTGGCGTAAAGTTGCAGAGTATCCGAGTTATCAAGAGAAGATCAATTGAAGGACAAACCTTGAGCATTTCCAAATCAATCAAAATAGTCAAAGGACATTCGTGGGATGAGGAATTTACAAACTCAAGAAACCCATGTTAAAAAAATAGCTAACCTCTTTCCTGACAGTGTTTTCAAGTAGCATATCCTTGGGGAGCATCAAAAGATCACTTAATTCATTAAGAAGTCTAAAAGATTTTGATTGAGTTCCCCACTCTCTGTCATCATTCCCATCAGTGTCTTGGTCTTGGTCTTCTTTTGAAGAATCATCATCATCATCCATACCAAATACATTTGATAACCATCGAGACCAATTTCCTATCTGTATAGAAGTTTATAGCTTAATATAAATAAGCATAGAAAACTGACTGCAGATTACAACGAACATTAAAAAACTACAGTTTGCCTTATTATAACAAATCAAAAGGTGTTATTGACCTATTTTTCCATGCCAACTTTTATCTTCTAAATTGAAAAAGTTCAGATATATAGAAAGGTTAAGCTAACCAAACTGTTATATGCATGTGAACCAAGGGCAAGTAGGCTTGATGTCAGTAATCTAGGTGACAATATCAAGTAGGTACAAACAGGAAGACACAGTTAAGCTACTTACTAAGACAACAATGAGTTTCGTGTTTAGCGGTCAACTGGTCACTTCATACAGTACCAGTGCAGAGAGGAAAGATGAAAAAAAGAACTGCTACTATAGCCGAGTAGTTTATAATGGAAGATGCATATATACTGACAAATATTTAATACCATTGTTTGAGAGAAACTAATATTACAATACAAACAAACACCTAATGATACTGTTCGATAGGAAACAAGTGATTACTCAAAACTAAAAAAATATGATTAAGCATTAGCAGAAGTGATTCTTTTTGAAAAAGATGTGCGAAAAAAAAATGTTCACATGGAGGTAGCAGTTTGTCATCCAGACATTTAGTTCATCAATATGGACAATCATACTCAACAGTGCAAAGATGACAAAGATTAATACAAGATGAACACAAGTATACAGAGAAACAAATTTTGTCCAAGCAGAAGTAAATACTGGTGACCTTCAATTAACAATGGAACTAATACAATATTTTACAATTAGTCAGATAAAGAATACTGGCATTCATGAACTGAAAATGTATTCAAAGGGCAACTATTTTTAATATAAAACTCAAAGTTAGCTATGCCATTTGGTTAAATGGGATTACTAGTTTGCCTTTTCCAGCCAAGTGTCATGAACATTGTTCAACAATTGATGGGTCATAAAACAGTAAAATATTTAAATCTTACTGATTATACCAATAAGAAACAGCTTAGGTAATCAGTCTTTTTAGATCTAAAGATACAAATGCATACAGTGGTTCTTACAGAATTTTTTAGTTGTGCACCAGATCCGAAACTTAAATCCCCAGCTGGAATTGGCAAGACTTTTGGATCAACAATTGGATCTGAGACGGGATCAGTAGGAATCTGATGAGCTGACTCACGCAGAATAGCATTGAACATAGCAACATCTAATCTGGATACACATTGCTCCATCACCTAATCATATGAATGCAAATGATCAATCATCCAATAAATTGCTAATGGAAAACTTTATATCAGAATCAGTCAAGGAAAATACAAAAGACATAAGAGAGTTATGTCCAAACATGCCTTTCTCGCCAATACAGGTAAGCAGCCACATTCATGACCTCCAGCACGGACTGGACAAATCCTAGTGAAGGCATCACGAAAAGCACTTTTCCATAAGTTGATAGAAAAATATCCTTGGTGTTGATCACCCAATGCTGGACCTAATAATTTCCCTGAGCTTCTTGGAGTGCACAAATTATCTTCCGGTGATTGCATGTGTGGTGTCAATGTCTGAAATATGAAATGACATATCAAAAACGAAAAATAAAGTTGTTAAACAAGTTCATGTGAAGACAACAGATAAAACAGCCACAAAATCTCATAACATAATGAACATCTAAATAAAATGACAAAATGTGATCAACTTAAAATAACCAGCGCCAAAACAGTACACACATGATGAAAAGGTTAGAGCAGTTCTCTCATTTACATTGCTACCATACCTGTGATCATTTGCATGATGTCAATCCAAGGATATCTCGATAGGCATGATGCTGGTACCATAGTGTACTAATAGTCAACATGTCCAGCACAATGGCAAGGAAAACTATACAGAAAAGATAAAATTGCTCAATGAGTGCTTCATCCTCTTGATCAATAGCGCTCCTTGATAAATTTTTGGTTACTAAAATTGAAATGGCTAATGGTTGAACTTAGGATGTTGATGAGGGACATGTTCGCTGTGTTCAGTTATTATTGATCATGAAGGGTGTTTAACATAAACATCTTACAATTGAATGGCGAACGAGATGATCAGTTGGCTACTCTACTAGTTCACACCATAAAAACAGTGACTATCAATTTATGAGAACAGCTTGCACCATCTGGTTCCACAAAACAGTGCCGACTACAAATTGATGTAGGCAGTATTTCACCTGGTACACGATATATACAAGGTCGTACACAGTATACACTGTACATAACTCCTGATATGCCTTGTTACTGGCAAAGGCCAGAAATTAGGCGATCGGCGAACTAGTAAACTTCAACCATAACAGGAAATATTGTAAGAAATTAGAAACCTTGAACATTGATAACCCACTCCTTTGGACTCGATGTTGACTAAAAGATGAATAAACAAACGTTCAGTGTAACCAAACTAATACTCCGTTAAACCTTAAAGAAAGTGAAGCCAGAAACTAGAGATTTGACACAGAATACTATTACATCAGCAATGTTTGAATTAAAATAACCACAGATGTTCATCTCAAACAATGAGGACCAAAATGCAAGTGCATATGCATAGTTGGGTTAAAGGAGCACCATCTGATATACCTTGCTGCTCCAGTTAATCCAATCAAAAAGTTTCAACAAATTAAATTAACACCAACCAAATAAACTCTGAGTTGTCATAAAATTGTTATTTTCCCAAACTAAAAATTTATTATGGAATGACAGAAAAAGTGTATCACAAATTGCAATGTGGTCGTGGTCCAAGATAAACAATAACGAAACTGTATGAAGAATTATCATTTATATAATAGGTATCCTAGCATTCCAGATCCTATTTGTGGATTTATATACTTGCTAACTAGCTATCCTAATAGTTAAGAAGACCTTCCCTGAATTCAGTCAAATGATTGAGAGGCATTCTAATCTCAAAGCACTTTGCTTATAATCAATAATGCAAAATCAAGTCCAGGCTGAATATCATTAGACACCATTGCAGGAAATGGAACCATTAACAAGTCCAGGTTGAATACTAAATTGCACAGACAACCAAAGGATACTACACTTCTCATCAAGAAAACTGCACCCCAGTTTACTTGTGCATCATTAGTTACAACTAACAGCAACATCCTCACATTATCTCCAATGAAGTGAGGAAATGAAAAGAAAAAAATTACCTGCCACCATAGTGATTCAACAACCCGGGAGAATATCCATGACTCGATCTTCTGCAGTGCCGACACATAAGTGTTTGTATCCTGCCAGTCATTTGTCTGCTGGACAAGACCAAGTATTTTACCTTGTGTGTTGTTGAAATTGTTTTTCCATTTCATCGGTATATGTTGCTCGTCCTTTTTCCTTCCACCACCATTCGATGTAACTGTCTTCTGTGTTGTATTGAAATTGGACAAGTTGCTAAAAGTTTGAGAAATAATTGCCCTAAGGACAACTGTGTTTGACAACCAGAATGTCAACCTAACAAAGGAACCAAATTATTAGTTAATTGATAAATACATGAGTTTTGTCTCTTATGTATGCAACTTAGGTACCTTGGAACATCACTACCACATGACTTTGCGACGAGTACAAGCCCTGACACAGTATTCTTTGCAATTGTAGCCTTGTTGTCCTGAGTCCAATATTTACAAGCATGAATATATAACCTAGAAAGACGCCGAGCTGGTGTGTGAACCTTATGTGATGAACTACCATGCTCTGGTATAACAGAATATAGAGAAATTTCAAGTGCAGCAACTTCTCTGAGCTCTTCCTCAAGTTTTTCAATTCTAGTCTCCATCTCTTCAATCTTCTGATATACTTTTGCCTTGTTATCATCAAGGGCATCCTCTTCTGCCTCAATTGTTTCATCATCTGTCCCATTGCTCTGATCACATATTGCAGTCTCATCCATCACATCAATTTCCTTAACCTCTTCATTGGTTTTGTCACTAGATTCTTCAGACATCTCTGATGAGCCTCTCGAAGAAACATTTAAATTCTCTATCTTTTTGTTCATAGGACTTTTAGTTGATACTGCCGCTCGCATAGGCTTTTGAACTTTAGTTTGACTAGTATTTGATGCTTTGAATTGCAGTCTGCCATGTTCTTGATGCTTATTACTTCCTCGTGATGTACGAGGACTACTCTCTGATGGTTCTTTTTTTGCAAGCTTCTTTGGAACCCTTGATGCTCTTTTAACCTTGTTATCATCATTAAATGGTGTCTCCCCTTGAGATGAAAGTGAATCCCTTGCCGGTTCATAATCTGATTCACCTTCCTTGCAATGCTTTATATCTTTTTCCAAATCGCTTGTCCGATCATCTCTTTCTTCCCCATTCTCTCTGGCACCCATTTTGCAGCTTGAATAACAGCAGCTTTTCAAACCTGTACATTGACTAAAATTGTCTTAAACTGATTTACACTTCCGCAAGTAATCTTTAGAATAATTTAAACTTCAATCAGTTTCATTTATGGTACCTGATGAAAGTTCTTAACCTTTAATAGTGATGCTCTGTGGCTAATAGTGATGCAATTAGCCAATAAGTCCCACCTGATTTTATCTTCAATGGTGCTTCGACTGCAGAGTATTTTTACTGAACAGCCTACTCAAGCCAAAATAAAGTCCATATGAATAAACATAACCCAGAAAGGACATCACAAACTGCAAATAATAGCTATGTGGTCAGCAATATGATATCTTGGACATAAACATAACTGAGAAGTGATTAAGTAGACGAATATATTCCGAGACACACTTCAAGCCTTAGGGCTATAAATTAGTTTGAGTAATAAATGCTCACACAGTTTCATTCACAGTCATCTACCTCAAAACCAGCAGCCCACTAATCCACTATGAAGGTTAAAAAGGATACTGCACATTTATCTTATGGTTAAAAAGTGAGTACCACTCTACTTGGTCGGTAAAATTATATTTTGCTATCCATGTATATATCCTAATAAATCACTAACACATTTCAAATACCAAAGCTACTATCATCAAATTCGATATGGCCTGGAGACATCAAGTTTCGTAAGTTTCTTCAAGAGCAAAGAATTATGGCAAGCGAGGTATGAATTATGGTAGGGGTTTAGGATGCAGTGAAACACAACAAACAACAACAACAATAACAAGAGTCATACTAATAAGATCCTCAGTAATAGCTTCATAGACAATCCATTATCCATGCCATCTAGAAAACCAATACAACCGACACTTTCCCGTCGATCTGGCATAATTGGTTGAAATCACCGAAGTCTAGATCCGTATCAATAAACAAAATCAAAACAGAGAATTGATTTTGTCCAAAAGCACAACCGACATTGGATCACAGAAAATTCAATCCGCCAAAAGACAAACGAATAATGACCCAAGCAATCGAACACAAAGAGAATGCGGAGGACACTCACACGAAAGAAAGCAAAAATAAAAATAAAAATAAAACTAGCTTCATTAGGATGCTGACCTTTCCATCACCTACTTCACTAAACTCAGAAGAGTACATCTAGATCTCAACAAAACAACAAACCGAACAAAGGAATGCGCTTTCCGCCCGACGATCGCCCGCCAAACAAGATCCGGCCCAACTCCCACTACCAAGAAGAAGAAAACGAAAGGCAAATGTCCGCACTCAAGTGGACATTTTCCAGAAAGGAGAAAAAAAAAAAGCACATCGCACCACACGATAAGCGACGGAAAGAAGGACAAAGAGATCACAGAAAGGGATTTCTCACCGGAAAGGGTCCGCCCCTCCTCTCGCCGTCGAAGAGGAAGAAAGACGAAAGAGGACACCGCCCCTCCTGCCCAGTTAACTGCGCACGAATCCCAATGGAGACTCCACCAGGGATCGCCGAACTCAATCTGATAAGGGAAATGCGATCCTACCGCAACGTCCTCTCCCTCCCTCTTCCTCGCACCTTCTTCGCCTCACCTTGATCTGCGTCCACTGTGAGTAGTTTAAAGGCCGCAGCAGTGGACTGGTGGCGATAGCGGTGGGAGATGCTTCAAAATCACGGCGGTGAAACCACCGACTGGTGAGGTTACCGAACGCGTCTGGCCATTAGAAAAAGGTCAAATTGTCCTAAACCGCCTGTAGAGTTTCAATTTTCACCTCTTAATTCTTCTAATTCACTATGCACATTTTTGAAGGGACTATTATAAAATATAAATATAAAAAATAAAAAATATATATCATTAATTAAAAAAAAAGAGGTATAATTCCTTCTAAATTCATTTAACTTAAAATTTAACGTACTATTTATACACATATTTTTTAAATAATTTTTAAATTTAATATCATTCAATTAAAATATAGTATATTTTCTATCTAAATATTATCTATGATAAATGAAGATGATCTATATATACACATAGATAATAAATTAAATAAATTGGTATAAATTAAATAGTTAAAGCTAATATTCTCTTACATGGAATGAAAGTTGAAAATTTGGAGGAAGATTTTAGAGCAATTTGCATTTCGAAAAAAAATCATTATTCATTATTAGTGAGTTCGGTCTGCGCGTGGCGTCAGATCGTGGTCAAGGTGGAAGGTCCCACGCCACGTGTAGCCTCTTAGTGGGCCCTCTACAGCACAGAAGCGTCGGTACACGTACGACACTGAAAAATTCTAAATATTTGTATAATAATAGTTTAGTTAGGATTTTCTAAAATTACCATCTATTTTACCCTAAATTATTTTGGTGCGGGTGCAGGTGACAAATTTATTACATTAGACCCGGAAAAAAAATTCTTTTCACTTTAGCCCTTGATATCTTTTCACTTTAACCAGTTAATAGTCGACATAAATTAACTCGTTAAATCCTAATCACCTTGATCGAATATTCCTTTTATTTATCGAATTTTATAATTTCGATCTCAAACTTTTTAATTTTATTTTAAAAATTATATAAAAATATTGAATTCCCAACACACAGCTGTGTGATGAATTTATTTGTCGGATTGCCAGCGTCGGCAAAACATTATTTTGATGTCTCCGATCTGCCCGTAATCTGTTCTTATTCTATTATCTTCGTGGCTCCCGTCCCCCGCCAAGCTAACCCAAACAATTCTCCGCGACCCCAGGGCCACAATCAATTCACTCAATTGGACCGCATTGTGGGGCCTCGTTGATGAAGGTGGTAGTCGGTGTGGGCTCACGAATTTTTAGTATTATGGAAAAATATATTAAAAGAAGTTTTAAAAAATCATCAAAATATTAATCTTAGTATTTTATTAATACGAGCCATTACTAATTAACTTTTTCAATTATTTCGACGAAATTATATTAATATTCTTTTTCTTCACTCCAAAATAATTTAAAAATTTATTAATAATTTTAACCATCTAGAATTTGAGACTCGGTATATAAAATTTATTAATAATTTTAACCATCTAGAATTTGAGACTCGGTATATTAACTTTTTCATATATTAATATTCTTTTTCTTAACTCTAAA
>JBBPFP011251892.1:0-10489 GCA_037974795.1 Kaempferia galanga
CAAACGCTATTCTTGATGTCACAATCGGGACTTCAGTGGCTATAATGACTTTAAGATTCCGACGACTTGTTGCAAACTAGAGGTAGTCGTGAGAGACCGGTGGAGACGAATGATTAAGCTCGAGTTCATGGTTACGACCGAAGGGGAATGGAGGAAAGTCATTTCCACCTTTAATTTTAAGTGAATTATTAAATGCCAAAAAATTGATCCGCGAACTCATTTTTTATTTTATATCTCGATTTTTATATAATCCTCTTCCTCATCCGTACTTTGGAGTAAACATGCCATTAGGGCGATGCAATTGTGTCTCACATGGGATGGGATGTTGCAACATGATGTCTGCCATTAGCGTAATTTTAGCCCTTTACCAGATACATTAAACCCACTTAATCGAGCTCGAAAACCACGATTCTATCAAACAGTTCGTCAATAATGCAAGTGCAAGTTGGATAGGACAAGTCACCAAAAGCCTACGAGCAAGTTGGATAAGAGAAGACTCACTTAAACAACAAGAGCATAGAGATATGCAACTCTGTGTAACTAAGATTTTTTTATCTTAGTCTTCTAACAGAAACATTGACTATATATACCATCTTACTTCTAAAATTTTTCCTCGATATTAAGTTAATATTCTAATATTTTTATTTCTTATTTTAGGCGTTCATCCTTATCTGCACATCTATAGGCAGCCTGTAAAAAAATTAAACAAGAGAATCGACAAAATTTTCTGACAAAGGACGATAAGCAGTATGTCATGAGACTTCAAACCTGCCAATAACCATCAGCTTTGTAAAAATGCACCGCTGATGACAGAAAACGGGTTGTTAAACCTCTTGAAACTCACTAACCATCGACATCTCCACCTTCTGTCTTCTAAAGACTACAGTGAATTAACAGGAAGGGAAGCACTTCCGCAGACTTCTGTTTCTCCCCGATCCTGACTTAGTTCCAACTTCTTAAGGTTTCAATCTCCTCTTGGAAGCATCCACCTAATTGTGGTTGTAATTTGCGCATCCCATGCCCATGCGTTGAGTTTCTGTACCATATTGTGTTTCATCAACAACAAATTTGACAAGCAATTTCTTTTATCTGCACGGTAAGGAAAATTCCCAACTGTCTTGTGATTGCTCCTGTATAACCGGCCAGGAGCTTCAACAGGACCTTAATTCCCAGATCATTAACAGCACAAAATTTCATCCTTTGCAAATGTAGGAACGGCATCGTGCGGCCAGAACGATTGTGTACAAGCCCTTATATTTGAGAAAAATGCAGTCTAGTTGTCCATGAATTTGACGCAAGAATTTCTACTGAAAATTACAACAGGAGAATTAATCTGATAACGAATAGCATCGTACTTAATTAGATCAGATTTGCTCAGGTAATTCACACAGTCAGTGATGCGCCATTATCTTCCACCGTGAAGTTAAGTATCATTTGAGCAGCATTAGGTGCCCTGGACCAAAATCATCAAATAGTTAGGAAGTAAAACTTCAAACCAACATTTGAGAAAAGTTTATATTAGAAAGAAAAATACGCATGCGGATTGTAAATTGAATAATCTTGAACTGCAAACCTTTTGCTAGATTAAATCTAACAAGATTTTTCACTACATCCATCCAATGTTGTACCAAATGCCCAAACCTCAATAGGTGGAGATTATATTTTTTGTTTTTGTTTTTGTTTCTATACAAAGAGGTCATGAATATCCACTTCATCAAACATTTTAATGTGGATTAGAAAACCCACAAGGGTCAGGAAGATATTTTTTAACTATTACAATTTCCATACTTTCTTGAAACAATCTAAAAATTACAATTTTTCCTCAGTGATCGTAATAATAATAAACCATCATCCTAGCATTGTTGTCAATGCACTTTGCCATTTGGCAAGGCAAGGAAGATAAAAGTTCTACCTGCTAAATTAGCACAATGGGCTTAGGCATTTAAACATATACTAATTTAGCACAAAGGGTTTTAAAAGGACTAAATCATTGGGTTATATTGTGGGTAAAATAAATTTCTCAAGTTATTTTCCTTGATGTGAAATATGCTATCATATCCAGACCATCTTATATGAATCAACTTGAGGGAGTTTTCAAAATAATAAGATATGATCCTCTAGCTACTATTTGGTTGTTACTTATCTTTAGAGTTATTTTACCTTTCATACTTAATGTTTGTGTGCTTCCTTTATGTTATAAAAAAATCCCTATACTATACTATCTAATTTGGGCTTGCGGTCTTTTACTGAACGATATTGTGTATAATGCCAACATTCTGATATATGATGCCAGTGGCAAATTAGAGGTAAAAGAAAGGAGATGAAGAAAAAGAAAGTAAGACAATTATATAGATTCGGAGTTTGTGCTCAATTTAGAATGCTACAGTTTGGGCATTAGCTTGTATGGACACAAACAAAATAAATAAATAACATTATCTCCATTCATTTTTGACATGTGTTATACTATGTCAAAAGGTGTTAAGTGTTGACACGACTCGATACTCATTGACATGATATAATCAACAAAGTGATACGGAAGACATTGCATGTGCCAAGTAGTATCGAGTTTCAACAATTTATCAAAACAATATGTTTCAACCATACCGCCTAACTCACTACAAGATTTCAAACTGTCTAATAACATGTTGATAAACTAGTGAAATGATTAATAAATGATGGCATAGATTAATCTCTCAAGCTAGCCATTTCTTAAAAGATGGAATTGTTATAAAACTCTAAAGTGGAATAAATGATGTTGTAAAATCCTAAAGTGAATGAAAAGGCTATTGCAAAGGTGAAATAATTGCTAAAAGGTTAATACTTCAAGCTTAGCTATATGATCAAGGCTCCTAGGCACCCGTAGGCTCTGTGGTAGTATACAACGTGTGTGGTTAGCTTTGCATGCATTATTATATTGCTATCTATTGCCGGCCCATGTGTCAAATGACAAAATATCGATTTAATTTTAGTGCTTAACTTGTTAGCGGACTAATTCGTTAAAAAATAATTATGCAAATGTGACAATGTGGATATATATGTGATAACTTATAAATGTTATAAAGATTGATAGCTAGCTTATTTGCCCAAGTGAATCCTAAAAGTTGAAATATGGAATACACTTCTGTTGATTCTGAAATTAGTTATATTAATGCACATCCCTTTTGTTTACCCACTCATCATGTTCAGAAAAACCCCAAACATGCTGAAACCAACTTTTGTTTTACATATGCATTGTTTATTTTACCTTCTGTTCTTCTGTTCTTCTATTCAGTATTTTGTTACTGCACATTGTGATATACTTAGTGCTTTTTATATATCATATTCATTTTAACAAGATGTTCTTATTTATAATATTTTAAGAATAAATAAAATGCAAATCATGATATATGGTATTCTTGAGATATAGAAGTCGTTCACAAAAGGGTACCCCTTGTGGATGGCAGCTTACCTAGGGCATGACAGATGACAATGAAAAGGGCCTACAATGACCAATTGAACAACACAATTATTATAATGAGATTGAGGTCAAAGATAAATAAGATCATGTTGCAATATCCAGGGCTAGCTAGTTTGTCACTTGATTGCTTCCCCATTACATGTTACTGCTTCCCCATTACATGAATGAATAACTGTAGCTACACAAAACTTAAAATGAAACAGATGTGGCTCTGTTCTCATCAAACTTCATTCCTAAAGATATTAAGTTGCAAAACCAATAAACTAGCTTAGTATAGATAAGTCAACTAAAGTTAAGACAATATGCATATGCAGGCAAACAGGAGGTGATGAAACACTGCATATGCACCCTTCATAACATAGGCACATGCAGCAGCATAAAACAGTATCAAGATTATCTCTACAGAAACTTCTAAACTCAAGCTGCACCAAGGAATTAATACTGAAACAACAGTACACTACGTTAGATGTGAATACAAGATTACCAATTTTCAGGAGTTTGATATAAAGCAGCAGAACTTCCAAAGCATGAGGTAAGCATGTCAGTGTTTATCACCCCAGGACTGAGAGCAACGACTGCAAGGCCTGGAGGCAACTCCTTTGCAACAGATTTCGTCAAACCTTCTACCGCCCATTTTGAAGCACAGTATGGTGCAACCTGTAGGCAAATGATAACTTTTGTCAGAGTATTGCCTCAACAAGAAATTCAAAATTAATCAGGGAAACAACTGCACTGAAAGTCCTGTTACCTCTGCAGCTGCAGATCTCCCCCAACCAGAAGAAATATTCACAATGATACCATGCTTCTTTTCTATCATAAGGGGTAAAAAGTGGCGCATTATATTTGCAATTCCTTTCACATTGGTATCTATGACCATGTCAAATTCTTCTGCTGGAACTTGCCAAAATTTATTGTTTTTATTTATGGTGCCTGCATTATTTACTACAATTGGAAAATCTATTTCAGTGACCATGAATAAGGCCGTAGGACTAGAGAATTTGGGTATTGCTTGAAATATGAAAGAATTATGTTAAGGACCATTGAGCACCTACAAAGAGCTCAGGTTCACTTATGTACTTTTGGTGGTCTACTAGTAGGGTCTAGCTATACAGAACCACTAAAATCATTGCAGCAAACAAAAGGGAATTACAGTCAACGATGATAAAACGAATAAGTATCATACAAAAGTCAAAATGTTATCCTCAATTTTGGCAAGGATGAAAAATAAAGGAGAGCTAACAAGGAGTAACATTAACTAATTCAGCATAAACATTTTAATCAAAAAGAGACATCGCTAAAATGGGCATCAATCACTACCCGATACATTTTCTCATCTTATCTCACTGATTAAAAAATTGGAAAAACCAAGTTGTTATATTGTCCAACTGTTCCTAGTCGGTTCTGTTAGAATTGTAAATCCATATCAATGATACATCCGTTCATGTACCTTCTCCATCAGCCCAAAGTATTCAGCTAAATATCCTAGTAGGAATAATCTGTTGAACACCTGACATGGAAGTACGTGATCATGATGATCTTTATAGTTCGACTATTTTTCTAAATGTTACTTACACAAGATAACGCCCTAAAAGTTTCTGTCTTCTTTGTAAATCTGATGTAAAACCACAGAACATGAAACGTTGAACAAGGCAAACTAAGTTGGAAATATTAGATTAAGATTGAATAATATTCACCAAATCAAGGTTTTCAACAAACAATTCTCCTGGTTGGTTTCAACTACAGAAAAACCACAATGGGAAGGGAAAACACGCTAAACTCAGTCAGGGATTAGGGGCGTAGAGTCACAAAAGTGTGACAAATGATTTTTCGATAATTGTTTTACAAAAAGAGTAAATTCTAAGTTGCTACTTTTCTATTCTATGCTAGATGAATTCACTAATCATATTTAGAATGAATATTATTTGTGTATGTTATTTGCATACTATATTGCAATAATTGACGAAAGTGTCTATCGCCACTCCTAATAAGATAGTGATTCTAAAATAATCTAAGAAATGGAATGTGAAGCAGTGTAAATAATGGAGAACCACCAAGTGGCAAAAGCAAGAGATGTGACAAGAAAAAGAGTGTAAAATGATACATTAGCACATTATTTTAGAGAAGGATGAGATTAGAGACAAAATCTGAGATAGGAGATGGTACTGGGAGGGCAGTTGAGTTTAGATGAGTGCTATAACAGGCTTAGCTTCCAGCTTTCAAGTGTAAGTTTGAAATTGTTGCTGCTCTTGTGCATTTCTCTACATGACAAGAAACTATAAGAAACAATGGCTTAAATAACAATTTGTGCTAATCAACAAGGTTAGAAATTATCATTTTGTCAGTTCATGGAAGAAATCAAAAGATAGGGAATCCAAGGTCACCAATCCCATTAAAACTACATTTGAGCCTTCCTTTACAATGCGAAGCACAAAATAGAAATTTGCATGGATCCACGAGAGCTCGTTTGAGATGCACATGAGGTAAGGAGTAGGTAAGACAAGATGTAGATAAGGGTTCAAACAAGGTGTAACAAATGAAGTAACATGTGCAACAAATCAAATAGAAAAAGATTTAGGAAAGAGGATATGGTGCAAAAGTATCCTCATTCTGATACTATGTTGCAAGGGAAACACCACCTCTACCATTATGCATATTGCAACCCTGTGTTTTGTATAAGAACCAAACTCCCTAGTTACTTACAACTTGGTCCTTAACAAAGATGATGATATATGCTGACATAGTGGCTAGTGTAAGAAGAGAAATAAGATGGGAAGAAATACGAAAAAGATTCTACTATTGAACGAGAAGATGATAGGATAACAAGTTAATCAATTCAGGTTTATTGAGTTAATGGTTTTTTTTTTTAACAAATTCAATGAGTTTGGATACTTTGTTCCTGATTACTGTTGATAGAGGGGAAAGCTGTGGCATTCTGTTCTCAAGCTTGTAGCATGTAAACATGGTGGTATGTTGGGGCAAAATCAAGTAGAGGTGATGGTATGACTTGAGGGATTTTGCTATCAATGGGAGAAGTAGCAACATGGCCAACCTCTTCTTGACCCCCTTCTTCCTATAGTAGAATCTTTGGTTCATGTCACTCACCTTTATTTTCTTTAAACTTCCAAATCAAATCTAAAATTTTTATTAACCATTCTCAAAATGAGAATGCAAAGAATTCTACTTCCATACAATCTGTTAATTGAATTCTATGTAATGATCAATACTTTTTTTAGATTTTATATCTCATCTATGCCTTAAATCCTAGCAACAGACAATATTCTAAGAAGTGTAGACGTTCGGCTAGAGATGTATCACTCAATAGGAAATTATATTAGATGATATAAGGTGTTTGCAGAAATTAAATTGGTCGATCAATTTAATGGTCTTTGTATTCATAAAAACTTTTTTTTTTCAAATCCTGTTTTTAGTTATGAGTTGCAAGCTAGTAGAGAACCCCTAGCCCATCCATTTGGCTCAAACTAAAATAATATTAAATGGTCTAAATTGCATCTTAAATTGATGACTAAGATTAATCTCTCAAATTTTGATGATCATAAATCCCCACCATAATTTTAATCCAATTGGAAAGAAATAGGATCAGACCCCACAACAAAATCACTTTGTCATACATCTGATAAATCTGAGATTCACCTTAGGTGAGAAAAGTATGTGGACAATACGGATTACCAGAGACTGAACTACTAGTGAAGACCATGTATAATTATGGCTTCTTATAACCTTCACCTATTGTATTTTCTTGTGAAAATGCCAAATCAATTTTACTGGTTTGTGTTACGGCTAGAAAATGTTCATACCCAATCCTTACACGGCCACAATACATTTTTCTGTCATTTTTCAGTTGGCACATAGATGTGATCGGTACATTAGGGGATGTAGAAAACAAGAACAGAGATGAAATGCTCATCCACAGTCACCCAGAGGAGAATCCTCAAACTCTATGGATGTACTATAAAGATAAGTAGGGGAAATTTACAAACCGATGATATCAGGCACTCGTCCCGACTCCACAACAAGCTTAGCCAACTCCTTAACACTGCTATCCGATCTCTAAAGGTAAAGCATTGAAGAAAGAAAGAAAAAAAAGCAGAAAGAGAATGATTCAATGTCAGTTACACAAGAAAACGACGAGGAAAGGAGCAAAGAGGCGAACGAAGAGTCCGCACCACGTCTAGGTCGGCAACGAAATGCTTCAAGGGAGGAGCAGCGGAAGAGGAGGAAGCGTTGGGAGTAAAAGCCATCAACTCGGATTCGAGGGATTTAACTTTCTCAGCGGAGCGTAGGCAGCCGATGACGAGGTGCCCGCGCTTGGCCAGCTCGAGTACGAGCGCACGGCCGAGGCCGCGGCTTGCCCCAGTCACGAGCACCGTCTTGGGCGGCGCCGCTCCCCCCTTCAATCCCGCCGCTATCGCTGCTGGGGCGGTCGGCATCCTCTTCGCCGTCGTCGTCTTCGCTCGAACTCAGCGAATAGGGGTTTGAACCAAGCGCGAGCCTAAAATGACTAAAATAATTATCAGGTCGGATCTCTGTTAGGGATTTATATATTGGTCTCTAGCCTTATCCAGCTTTAGTGGCCTCCGGAACTATGTTACAGTGGTAAGAGTATTCAGTTGTCTCTTAGGTATCTAACATTCGATTCCGAGTTATGACATATTTACAGGGATTTTTCTTCTAAATGAGACTTGCAAGTAAGGGATATTGAGCTTCTGTGACCCCACCACAAATGCTTCCTGATTTATCCTGGTGTGGGTTGAAAACTTTCATAGGGCCAGACTAACTATCTCAGGGATAGTCAATGAGACTAACTAAGTTTACCATTTTTTTTTCGTTATTAAGCTCTAGTGATGACTTCGCCATACTAAGTTTATTTTTATTAAATTAAGTTTAAGTGTCTTCTTCCAAATCGGTTTTCTCGCATTCAGTTGATCCTCGCCATCAACAAAATCGGGCACCTCTCAGACAGAATCATCTAATCCACAATTCTTGGTCCCTTCTTGGTTTATATCAGGAGGGTCGTTAGATCAGATCAATGATCCATGTATTGGTTCCTGCTGATTTGATCTAACAACCCTTCTGATGTGTGTGGACAAGAAAAGGATCAGAGATTATGGTACAAGACAAACAACTAGATTGACTCAAATGGGCCCTCAACTGCTAGATCGATTCAAATAGGCTCTCCCAGCCTCTTGGCCATTAGATCAACTCAGATAGGTTCTCTCAGTCTCATGATTATTCTTTAGTTGTTGGATCGATTTGGATGGGCTCTCTAAATCTCCTTATCACTAGATCGACTCAAATAGGCTCTCTTGGCTATTTGATAGGCTCATATGAGTTATCCCAGCCTCTTGCTCACTGGTTTGACTTAGATGGGCTCTCTTGGTCTCTTACTGCTGGATCGACTCGGTTACACTCTCCCAGTCTTTTGGATGATAGATCGACTCAGTTACATAACCATGTACCCTTATCGTATCCTTACTATTATGGAGCAATTTTCTTTCTTTGTCAAATCTAAAATTGATATACTCGATTATTCTCTCTTCCCTGACCGTAGATCGAGCTATTCTCTCTCAATCTCGAGTGCCAGATTGAGTTATTCTCTCTCGACCCTAGATCGTGGATCGAGTTATTCTCTCCCGACCCTTGGTTGAGGATCGATCTAAATTCTCTCCTAATCCTTGGTCCCATGTCGAGCTAGTCTCCCCCATCCCTTAGCCGCGGATCGAATTATTCTCTCCTTGCCTCTAGTTGAGGATCGAGCTGTTCTCTCTCAGTCCTTGGACACAAATCGAGTCATTCTCACTTTAACCCTGGTTGTGAATCAAGTTGTTCTCTCCTGCCTTAGGTTGTGAATTGAGTTATTATCCCATGGTTCCTAGCCACGGATTGAGTTATTCTCCCCCACTGCATGACACCCTAATTTACTCCTGAGTACCCCACCTATTTCAGCGACCCGACTTCCTAACTCAGCCTCTTGAAACGACCTTGAATTTTAAGGGGGAGGTCCACCTTTGAAGGTATGTGAATTACCTAAGGTTAGGGGAGATATGTTTCATCAAGGGGGAGAGGGACTTCCCTCGATTAAGGAAAGTTGCGAAGTATATACTAAAGGGAGTGTCAAAAGTGGAGAAATGAGAAATTCAAGTGCGAGATCTCTACTTAGCGTTTGATATGATATAGATTTTTTTTTTAATGACTTTTTGACGTGTGCTAGAGGGCGGAGAAGTGAAACATTTAACTTAGGAAACTTTCACTTAGGTTTGAGATAAAGGATAATGTTAGGTTGCTAGTAACTTACACATATTGTAAATACTAAAACAAGGAAGAATGTCGGTACAATCATGCCTAGCATTGCCTTGATAGACCAAGAATATGTTGTAATGTTGGGCAATGTGTTTAAATACGTTAAGTAAGTTAAGGTTGACCTATACTTAACAGTGAATAAAGTTGAAATGGGTAAAATTAACTAAATATTTGACATTTATCGAAGTTTAACAAATGTTAACGGATTTAAAATTACAATAGAGAGTTGGCTAGGAAAAAGATTAAATATGTCAAGATAGACTATCTGCTTAACAATGGAGAAGTCTAACAAGTGTTGGAAGTAGAAGTTGTAATAGGTTACAAGGAATTAGATGTTAGTAAGTAAATGAAAGTCCAAATAAGTCATGAAGAATTAGATTCTTGCAAGAATGGAAGTTCTGATAGGTCATGGAGGATTAAATGCTTGACAATGGTTGAAGTCCCAAAGAATTAGTCTCTAGGCATTAGAAGTTCTAAAGAATTGAACCCTAGACATTAAAGTCTCAGCAGATTAAGATTGTCTCAAATTGGGCAAGTAAAAGTCTTAAGAATTCAAGGTCGACTAGATATTGGACAATGAATAAAATCACGGAGAAATAGTCTCTAGGCATTGGAAGTCCTATGGGCAATGAGTTTTAGGTATGAGAAGTTTTGATAGATTAAAGTCAACATGATACTAGGAAAGCATGAAGTTTTAATAAGTCGAGGTTGACA